>JAVTVY010029440.1:0-123044 GCA_036873755.1 Hanleya hanleyi | reverse complement strand
AGAAGGAAATTCTCTATCTCTCAATATAGCCTACCTTTTTCGACATAGGAAATTTTGCTGTCAAAAGCCTCGAGGTTAGGAAATATTGCAAGATACAATGGGTGTGTTCAAAGGTCAAAGAATGCTCCACTGAACTTGCATTTCCCTATCACCGAACCCATTACACACTGTTCCAAAGACAACTCAAACATTCGTATAACGTTTGCTTACGTGCCGACAGACGGTATATATTCTCTGTATTCTTTGGTCTATCTTTTCTATTATTCCACATCATTGTCAATAATCACGGTAACAGAAAACTAGAAATATTAATTCCTTGGTGGTGCATTCTGCAATGTGATGTTGATGGCAGGTTTGGATAATCGATCTTTACAGGATCCATGATCCAAGCGATGCATGAAATTTGTGCTTGGTTTTAATATAATGAATATAAAATTAAAGGGTACTTTGTTGTTGATCCGTAATAAAAACTCTCTTTTTCTCGTTTTTTGGAGGTCTTGGAGATGCATGGGGTCACCGCACACCGCCAAAAACTGCACTTGAAAAGGAGTTGGGATCTCATCTACTTCAAGTAAGTTTTGTTTAGTTTTGTCCAGTGACACTTTTGAAATTCTTTCCTTACAAGAAACTGACTTAGACCAGCCAGACTCTCGCGTTCAGTTCTACTGATTAAACTGTATTCCATTGTTCTTGCAATCACATGACATAACCACAGAGGTCGTTCTGTTCAGACAATTCAGCTAGTGTGATTACGTTGAAAAAACACAAAGTGAACTTAAACAAATACTACACACGCGGATAGGTAATTTTATCTGTCTAATTACAAATTGAATCGTCTTCTTTGACCTTCTTTAGGGACTGATTTCGATCCATAAACAAAGACTGCATGACTGTTACATTGTGTGTGGTTTTCCTAATTATTCTAATGCCAGACTTGTCGAAAAATCCTTTCCTGGTATGCATGGTCACATAAAACAATTTCCAGCTCTCAAATGCGTGTTTTTATTCCAACCCCTGTGCCTAAGGTCATCCCCTGCTAAGATAATTTGAAAATAAAATTACTTCGCTTCAATGATTGGGGGATGTAATCCCTTCTTTGGCGAAAGTTTTCGTTCAGATTTCGGCGATCCTGAATCAATCTCACATAGCGGTCTTTTTTGTCTTTAATTCTGTTTAAATTCTGAACGATGTTCGTTTATTTACCTTTTCCCGCGGTCTCTGGAAACTAAGGAAGAAAAAAAGATACGGAGGAAAAAGATTAAATCTGTCCTTATCTTTACTTTGCTTTACAATGTCACTTATCGATTCTTTTGGAAAGAGGAGAAAGAGAGATGAACACATCGTCTAGTCTCCAAATGGAGTACGATTTAAGATTTAATTAGTTTTGTGTTTGAAGATGACATTGATACACAAAATTAAGATCTTCGAGAGACAGAGAAAGCAGTGACCAGTAAAATCATTTTGAAGGTTTTCATTAAAATTCAAATTATGTGGTCACAACGTGGCGTAAAAAGTTGTTCGCTAGAATCACGAGAGTTTCAATAGTTAAATCACAAAATATAAAGAAGCAGACTTAATGCCGAATATATCTTAGTCTAGGTTTGAAGAATGCAATCATAATTTATAATCAGTGTTACGGGCGTTTGTATATTTTTGAATTTTTAAAACGTTGAACAAAATACTTTTCTTGTGAAAAAAAAAAAAAATGTTGGTGATTTTTCCCTTATAAAACTATCGCATAACACAACAAATCACTATTTAAGATAAGATGCGTAATTTCTCTATAAACTATCTCTGTATCTCGCACCAACAAAGACACGAGCTTCTATGCCTCAAATTTGTGTTTTCGAGGTCACCTTGGACGAGGTGATTCAGGGGTGGTAGACCGAGCTATAGTCTTCATCTCTCCGTGCCCCAAACATCGACTCCGGCTCGTGCTACTGCATACGCTTTTCTCCTTTACGATCGTGATTTACTGAGATCTCCAAAATGTTCAATTCATGAGTATTCCTCGCGCCAAAACGCGTAGTATAGGAGAGCATGAGAACTGAGACGTCGGCCCAATAATCGTAGACCGACTTGTGCGATTTGATTGAAATGGTTGATCTCCTCAGCTCTCCTTGGACAAAGTCAATGCAGCAACGTTTGGGAGATTTTTTTTTTTTTCACAGGAATTCGGGGGAAAACGACCAAACAAATAAACTGGGATTTTTCATTAGCTCCTCAACCTGCGTTCTTACGTTCTAACACAAACGTGTATGTCTTATGGTTGGCGCTCTAGCCGAGATTGAGTTGTGTTTTGGGGATTGCAATACGGAACTAGAGAAATAACTTTCCCAAATAATTCGGGCTTATAAATCGTGTGCATAACTTGAACAACCACAGTATTATTTGTCATTTATAATATATGTAATCCATTTTGCTGGCTATTTATTTATTTTTTGATGTACCTATACATGTCTTTGAATGCATGAGCTAGTGAAACAGAGCGCCAGATTTTCGCCTGATTTTTATGATAAAACGTTCGTAATAATTTTTTTTAAAAATAGCAAATGATCCATCGATTTACTCAATTACATCTGTATGTTCTTATCTGTTTTCGTCTTTCAGACCCTGGATGGTTTTATTTTTGTTGTTGCCCCGGATGGGAAAATTATGTATATATCTGAGACAGCCTCGGTACATTTAGGTCTCTCACAGGTAAATGGATTTCTTTCTTTAGTTCCTGAAAATTGTGCGGTCAGCTGCTAAGTGTTTCAAATATTTTATGTTTTATTTATCCTGGTTGATCTGTCAGGAAACAACACATATTGTGATTAATATATTAATATAAGAACCAAATCGAGCACATGTTACTACTGGATACATTTCATGATTAAAAGCATTGAAATGCTGCAAACTGGAAGGCGCACGATTAAAGAAAGAATATTTCATATACAGTTAATACTCGATTGGCCAATAGAACCCTCTGCTAAAGCATGATTAAAGAAGACAAGGTTCACCCTTGGCTTTCAAGCTGTTTGGACCATCTGTCTTACGTTGCTATCATACCAAGCGCGGGAAGCAATCTTGTTCTGACCAGATCTGCAGACTGCCATCACCACCTATGTTTGGGGTTCTCTAGAGGATTTACAGTTATTCCAGCAAAGTATTACTGGCCATGTAGGATAGATACGAGATCTGCCACAGGTTCCGAACAAGCCCTTTGATCCAGTGTTTCAAGCCCACACTTGGTTCGATCGGAAGAATTGTACGGAAACCCGGCCCATACTCCGATGGTCTATCTTTTCATGCCCTCGTCCAATCTCTTCTCATATTGTCCATCGAACGTTGCGTGAGGTATCCATGGAAACGCATCAGACGCCGCGCTAGCATCCCGAAAGCCACTAAACTGGAAGCTTTGGAATCAAAAACTCTTATATGATCACAGTTCATGTCCTTTACAATGTGAAACTTTCTTCCGCAATCTTCAAAAGCCACGTGAAGAGATTTGGGTTGATTTAGCAGAATTTGGGTGATTTTACATGATATTATAAAGGCTCAGAAAACACCAGCGCTCTCCACTCGAACGTTCTTCGATCATAGCCGTGTACTTAGTTTAATGGTGCCACGCAAAGACGAACATTGAGCCGCCGAGTATATACAGGGATGACAATCTCTTCCAATCTCCCCTGTAGCCAGCCCTTTCGTATACCATTCTTCGAAATCATAACTGCGTAATGGTCGGCTTAAGCCAAGTCATAAGGGTAAATGTGCCAATAAATCTTGCATGTAATATCGGAAAAGCTGTTATGTCGAGTTCCATTGTGTTCTTCTCTGACTGAAAGGGTTTCGGTCAGGTTTTGAGTAGCGCTGCGGTCTGGTCAGCTATGGACTTAAGTCCACCTGGGGATATGAGGGACACCACTTTCTCGTTCTAACAGTGTTGAGTAAGTTATCTTAGTCTCAGAAAAGAAGGATTAGGTGACGGTAAACATTGTTGAATGTCATCCTAAGATCACCTTCATGAGCGGAACTAAAAATAGTAGCAAGGAAAGCTTCCGGCTTTTTTCTGAGAAACCCAGTCTGGAAACCGAAAAAGTGAATTTCCAGGGCATCAGTTGCTGATCTAGAAAGACGTATCATCCAAACAAATCCACAACGAAAACGAAGAAATAAAAAAAGTTTCTATTACTCAGATATACTTTTTATTTATCCGGTGTCGTTGGAAATTACTAGAATGATATTTTAAATTTTATTTCATTCATTTTTTTGTAATTTTGATTATGCAATTAACTAAACACATTATCGGCTATTTATTTCTAAACTCATTGTTTCAGTGACGTGCGAAACTCGAAGTGTTCGCATTAACAGGCACATTCAAAAACTTGACTGAACCATTCTGTTTCTTTAAAAAATCAAACAATTTCAGATAATTCTGTAATGATAAGGATTTTCTCGATGCCATTCAAAACGGTTCATAGTCTGTGCGTTTAAAAAATAACGGACCAACTTACAACTTTGTTTTATACATCGATTTAGATGCTGTTAGTTAGTGAATCACAAATGCTACAGTGGATCATAGTTTCTAGCCTTGACTAATCGACTGTATATAATTATCTCTTAAATATACTACTCTTTACTTCATTCACGAACTCTGTGTTTTGTTGCGGAAAATAACCCTGCAAGATTTACCTTCATTTATTTAGCTTTCGTGGAAATGTCCTTAATGTCCTTATTGTCCTTAATGTCCTTAATGTCCTTATTTCTTAAATGTTTGCCAGTTTAAATTTTGTTTCTGTCATTCTTATATCTTTGCAGGTGGAATTAACTGGCAATAGTATATATGAGTATATTCATCCTGCCGACCATGATGAAATGACCGCATTACTTACCGTCCATCACCCATACCATACCCATATATTACAAGGTATAGCTTATCTCCTAGTGAAAACAAACGTCTGTAAAATAAACATGAAGAAAGGATTGCTCCCTCAGAATCTTTGTCATCCCGTTATGATGTTTCATGTACGTTTAGAAGACCCAGCTTAAGATTCACAGACAAAGGGTTTACAATATTAATATTGGATGCTATAGATTTTATTCATTCGATAAATATTACAAAACACTTCACATTATTAAAATTATATGAGAAATTTATTCGTTGGACAGTTCCAAGAAACTATACTTTCTCTTTGTATGTTGTGTGATTTATTTATTTAACTATATTTTATTTATTGAAAATAAAATATATCGAAGAAATGGAATATAAATCTATGAAATTATGAAAGAAAAAATAATTAATTCAAATTATTTTAGAAATTAGTGATTAATTGTTTTAACATATCATATCATTAAACGAACTTTTTTCCTATATCGTATTTTGCAGATATCGAGATAGAAAGATCATTTTTCTTAAGAATGAAATGTGTGTTAGCAAAGAGGAACGCTGGGCTTACAAATGGAGGATATAAGGTAAGGAAAAATACTTACCTGTGTTATTGGGCCTCATGGTATTAGCTGAAATATTATATACAGAATGCTATAAAATAACAATACATGCTGCCTTCTGAGGTATTTTGTCAATGAAATAAAAATTTCAAAAAGAAACAATACCGTAGGGCAACAGTGCATAGCACTGTATGATGTATAGGTAGTTTAAGACATTCTGAACAAAATCGTGCAAATAACACCGACGACTGGATTAAACTTCCGCAAAAATGTACAATATTGCTCTCATTAACTTCACATCACATATAACGGGCATCTCAGTGTTTAATAATCGGAAAATGTTACTTCTGTAGAGAAATACGGGAATCTTGTTATTGCAACCTTTAAAGCTAAGCCTCAGGGGCAGTTCTCCCTTTTCTTTTCACCCTGGGTAACGTTGCGAGCCGTTATGGCCATTATTATCATGTCGTAGAAGATGTAATTTGGCTGTTGTACTATTGTTCCCGGGTTGTAACATGCTGGGGAGACTGTGTATATGAATTCATTAGTCCGTGCACCCAGCCAAGCCTGTCGCCCATGTGTAAAATGCTTAGTCAGGCCCTAACTAATCCGCGGGTCTCATGCAGACGGGTGAGCCAGACTCTTTAACGGAGCCCTGTATGAATGAATTAACCGAACGAAATATGAAATTAGGAGAGATACAATATTGGCCTTTGAACAGGGCTGCCTATCGACTACAAAAATTATATGGTTATATTCGTTTTCGTTTAATTTCCAAAAGCATCCCCCATCAAATCGTGTTTACTTGTATGACAATTTTTTCAATTCCAACTTCATTATAGTTATTAAATAACATTTCCGCCAAACCTAATTTTCAATGATGACATGAGAGCAAAAAATAGTAATAACTAATCATTATATCTCGGAGATATTACTGAAGCTCAACTCGATTTACTTATCACGGCCAATAGATTACTGTTGTGACTCAGATGATCACAAAAATGATCTTCATCGTTTCAATTATTTTCTGAGTCAAATACCTAAAATAAAACGATTAAAATATTTATACGTATTATTATAATAATCACAGGTGAACGACGGAGATCAAAAACACACAGTGTGTGTTGAAACTTTTTCACAACATGACTATGTCGGTCTTTCGCTATCACGGATATTTATTTTAATAAATTTATACTTTCATATGTCCATGTCACTTTCCAGGTTATCCATTGCAGTGGATATTTGAAAATAAAACAATATACGATGGACATAGCACCTTACGATGGTTGTTACCAGAACGTGGGTCTCGTCGCCGTCGGTCATTCCTTACCACCCAGTGCCATTACGGAAATCAAAATGCACGACAATATGTTCATGTTCAGGGCTAGTCTGGATCTCAAGCTTATCTTTTTGGACGCCAAGTAAGTATATGATTTCTGCTTTATTATTTGGTCTTATTTTAAAACAATATCTGAGCATGCACAATGACATGTCTGCAATCAACACAAGTTTACCTATATCATGGCTGAAGCTTGTTGATCCATTCATGAACTGCTCATAATAAAAGGAAACTGAAAAAAGCACTTCTTGGAACCGATATATTTGAAAGTTTCTCTTCTATAATTAGAATAATTAATCAGAAGAGAATGTAACCAGGAGCTGGCCTCATCAGTATAATTGTCAACATTTGACAGCTTCAGTTTTACAAGTGGCTTGTCATGATATAGCCTCTCTAAGTTTAAAAAAAATATGGATTTGGGTGTTGTTTCTGCACAGGTCCATATAGATATGTCAGACTAGGTCACGGATACCTTATGTATATTAGGCTTTACCTCTATAGAACTCCAAGATGATGAAAGACAAGGCGTTTTGCTGATTATTTTTGCGATTGCTATGTTCTATCGGTTCCTGTTTAGAGAATTCTCGGCGCTAAGAACGGACATAGGAAATTGGCAAAATTATTGTTAGGATTAGGATTAAAAACGAAACGGTAATTGCTGATGCCGGTTTGGATATAAGAAAAACAAAGCGAGCGGAGATATGAAAAGATAGAGGCAATTAGTAATGTGATCGTTAACGGAGAGGGAAGATCGCTGGATCGGCGGTGTTCGGATCCGTCATGGAACTGATCACGCTAATTAAACACAAAGGCAGCAAGCTCATTGTTAATTAGGAATGCGAAAATGGGCACCGCTACAACCCGACTACAACCACAGTCGCCTTTCATCTTTTGATTTCTACTTTGTGGTAAGAACAAGGTGCAAATTAACTTAAAACGAAACTGTATCCGACTATTTTTGAACGAAAGTTAGCTTTCGAACATACAAAGTACATGTAGCTCCTCAATCAGTCAAACATACAAAGTACATGTAGCTCCTCAATCAGTCAAACATACAAAGTACATGTAGCTCCTCAATCAGTCAAACATACAAAGTACATGTAGCTCCTCAATCAGTCAAACATACAAAGTACATGTAGCTCCTCAATCAGTCAAACATACAAAGTACATGTAGCTCCTCAATCAGTCAAACATACAAAGTACAATGTAGCTCCTCAATCAGTCAAACATACAAAGTACATGTAGCTCCTCAATCAGTCAAACATACAAAGTACATGTAGCTCCTCAATCAGTCAAACATACAAAGTACATGTAGCTCCTCAATCAGTCAAACATACAAAGTACATGTAGCTCCTCAATCAGTCAAACATACAAAGTACATGTAGCTCCTCAATCAGTCAAACATACAAAGTACATGTAGCTCCTCAATCAGTCAAACATACAAAGTACATGTAGCTCCTCAATCAGTCAAACATACAAAGTACATGTAGCTCCTCAATCAGTCAAACATACAAAGTACATGTAGCTCCTCAATCAGTCAAACATACAAAGTACATGTAGCTCCTCAATCAGTCAAACATACAAAGTAGCTCCTCAATCAGTCAAACATACAAAGCTCCTCAATCAGTCAAACATACAAAGTACATGTAGCTCCTCAATCAGTCAAACATACAAAGTACATGTAGCTCCTCAATCAGTCAAACATACAAAGTACATGTAGCTCCTCAATCAGTCAAACATACAAAGTACATGTAGCTCCTCAATCAGTCAAACATACAAAGTACATGTAGCTCCTCAATCAGTCAAACATACAAAGTACATGTAGCTCCTCAATCAGTCAAACATACAAAGTACATGTAGCTCCTCAATCAGTCAAACATACAAAGTACATGTAGCTCCTCAATCAGTCAAACATACAAAGTACATGTAGCTCCTCAATCAGTCAAACATACAAAGTACATGTAGCTCCTCAATCAGTCAAACATACAAAGTACATGTAGCTCCTCAATCAGTCAAACATACAAAGTACATGTAGCTCCTCAATCAGTCAAACATACAAAGTACATGTAGCTCCTCAATCAGTCAAACATACAAAGTACATGTAGCTCCTCAATCAGTCAAAGCGATAGATGGCCAGATCATGTTGAAAGAAGGTCGACCCGGCAATGGGAAGGTCGACCCGGCAATGGGAAGGTCGACCCGGCAATGGGAAGGTCGACCCGGCAATGGGAAGGTCGACCCGGCAATGGGAAGGTCGACCCGGCAATGGGAAGGTCGACCCGGCAATGGGAAGGTCGACCCGGCAATGGGAAGGTCGACCCGGCAATGGGAAGGGGGAAATAAATGATAGTTTCGAAACTCCACTTATAGACGGGAGAAAGAATACCCTAGACTGAATGAAATCTTGGAACCAAAGAATTATATTTTCCCAATATGCTGGATTTTCAGTATAAAGATTTTAAGATTTAGGGAATATCTTTTGGACATATGATGAGAAAGAAATTTGTAAATTGAGATGTTCCATTTTTTGTTTTACTTTCAGAGTTGCACAGCTGACTGGTTACGAGCCTCAAGATCTGATTGAAAAAACATTGTACCACTACATACACGCCTGTGATATTCTACATATGAGATATGCACACCATACATGTATGTATAACATATTGGATCAGTTTCCTATAAGCTCAAGGCTAATATCAGTTAGAAGATTCTCTTCAAGAAATATAGTTGAATCGTTATTCTGTCCTGAACAGTCCAGTTGGGGTTAACACGTAACAGCCCAGTAAAGGTTAACGCGTAACAGCCCAGTAAGGGTTAACACGTAACAGCCCAGTAAGGGCCGGCACGTAACAGCACAGTAAAGCTTAACACGTAACAGCCCAGTAAGGGTTAACACGTAACAGCCCAGTAAGGATTATCAAGTTCTGGTAACAGCTCGATAAGGGTTAACATGTTCTGGTAACTGAATTATATTAAAAAATATTCGAAAGTAACAATCCACATTTCAATTCCTCATTGATATTTCCCAATATGATTATAAACAGATCTAGAAAGCGCAATAGTTAGCAGAGCGGTTCTAGATATGTTTTAATCAGATTGAATATATAAATACCGTATAGTCACCATTATGATATCCTGTAATGTAAATTGAGATGTATGATGAACAGTTATATATATTTATAAAAGATGGTTGCTCTAAGTTGAAGCTGTATTTTCTAATATTCCCCTTACATGTGGCCTAACATCCTGTCCAAATAGAGAATTTCAATATCGTCCTCTGTCAGCGCTAGTATCAGTATGGAATGTAAACAAATCGTTGAACGCACCTTATTGTCTGTGGATGGAAGGTGTCACATATTGCTGATCCAGATATTCTGATCCCGTGATCCACGTCTGAATTTTGAGTTGACCTCGGTCCAAGGTGAAATCTCCTTCTCGGGTGTCACGAACCCTTGAGGGTTTTTACCTGACATTGCCCCGTGTGTAGCTGTAGGTATAAACCACATAGATAATACCTATAACAATCGATAGGGAACTCGCACCTGTCCAGCTCTCTTAAACAGATTTACATTCTTATCAATTGATGCAAAAAGTTACTTAAAAATGTTTTTTGCTGTAAAATATATTTACCATGTGATATATCTTTAACAAAAAGTATTTAACTGAAGCAAAAGTAACTCTGAAAAAGCCGAAAGTTACTCTGAAATGCTGACCTTTTTCCTGTCAATTAAAAACATATATAATTATCAAATGGTGCTTTTATTTGATGTAAGTGTTTGCTCTATTCAAGAGCTCATATGGTGACTCTAAGTCACCTCTATTACCGTGTATCTACAAAACTATTCAAGATGCCACCAAGAAGTCTTAAAATTGGGAACAGTTTCAACAAGCACAGATGTATCTAATAATCGGCAAATACAAAAAATCTTAGGTAATTTATGAAAAATCACGAATTTCAGAGAAATGTGGCAAACAGTAATTTACATTTCAGGTAAACATTTCCAATGTGCCTCCCTTAAGCAAACTGGGAAATATTGACCTTATAGTATAGGTGACAGCTGTTGTTAGACGGTCTAACCCAGAGCTGTACACACTGTCACCATTATAATGGGGGGACTAGCGATTCCCAGATAGCACCCCACTTGTCTGTCAGATAATATTCATAAACGAATAGTCTAGGAAAGTGGCGAGAAAATCCATTGTCGAAAATCTATAGAACTATTGCTAATATAAACAAAGACAATGGATATATCCATAGGGGACGCAATAGAGCCATCCATTAACACCATCTAACTGTAGCGATTCATATCGGTGCAATAAAGGAACTAGCAACAAAAATAACTAATCAATGAGTCTGCGACTGATAACGTGTTATTCGGGTTCAATTTGTTTAAATGTGAAGGGAAACACGTCAACATGATGTGTGTGAAAATATAACCTATACCGGCTGTTGATTAAGTTTGTTGGGCCCATTATGACTCCTTCTCAGAATATTATACTACATGTTGTACCATTGTGCTTTATGGTGGTTAGCTTGTCTTACCTCCATCGAAAGTAGCAGAATGTATTTGATTTGGGGTGCCAGAATATGTTTTCTTAAATTTTCGGTTCTGCTTGCTTCAACATCAAACTGAAAAGAAGTGGTCCTGAAAAGGTCAAATCTTATTTTCTGTAAGCAAACTTTTGGTAGCAAACCAAGAAAAGAATAGAAAAGATTGAAATATGAGAAACATGTCTATTTACTTGCAGTGCTGTTGAAGGGTCAGGTGACCAGTAAATATTATCGATTTCTGTCAAAAGATGGCGGCTGGGTATGGATGCAGAGCTACGCCACCATTGTCCACAACAGTCGTTCATCTCGGCCTCACTGTATCGTCAGCGTCAACTATGTACTCAGGTAAGCCACCATTGTCCACACCCTCGGGCTCGCTGTATCGTCAGCGTCAAACATGTATGTGCTCAGGTAAGCCACAATTGTCCACATCAGTCGTTCACCTCGGCCTCACTGTATCGTCAGCGCCAAATATGTTTTCAGGTAAGCCACCATTGTCCACATCAGTCGTCCATCTCGGCCTCACTGTATTGTCAGCGCCAAATATTTTCTCAGGTAAGCCACCATTTCCACATCAGTCGTTCATCTCGGCCTCACTATATCGTCAACCTCAACTATGTGCTCATGTAACCCATCATTGTCCACACACGGGGGCCCTCGATGGCCGAGTGGTCTAAGGCGCTTCGCTGGTGACTGCTAGCCTCACACCGCTGAACCGACACGGGTTCGAGCCCAGCTGGTCCATGTGTGGAAGTTTGTCAGTTACTTGCCGATGGGTGGTGGTTCTCTCCGGGTATTCCAGCTTCCTCCACCAACCAAACTGACTGTCACGATATGAGTGATACAAACTTGAGTGTGACATTAAGCCAAATTCCCCCTCTCCCCCCCCCCACATTGTCCACACCATTCGTTCATCTCGGCCTCACTGTATTGTCAGCGCCAAATATGTTCTCAGGTAAACCACCATTGTCCACATCATTCGTTCATCTCGGCCCCACTGTAACGTCAGTGTCAACTATGTTCTTAAGTAAGTCACTATTGTCCACACCCTCGGCCTCACTGTATCATCGTCATCAACCATGTGCTTAGGTAAGCCACATTTATCCACAAGTCATTCATCTCGGCCTAACTATATCGTCAGCGTAAACTATGTGCTCAGGTAAGCCACCACAATCCACAACAGTCGTTCACGGTATCATCAGCGTCAACTATGTTCACAGGTAAGCCACCATTGCCCACATCAGTCGTTCATCTCGGCCCCACTGTATCGTCATCGTCAACTGTGTGCTAAGATAAGGAGAAACAAGAGCCAAGTCAGTCAAGGATAATTCTCTTCTAGAGAGGGATTCAAACAACGTTCAATTTTTTTTCTGAATTTAAATTCAAAATTTGAATCACAGTTTGAACAGAAAAATAATGGAGTTTTAGATTTTAGGTGTTTGGACTGTGTTCACGAGCTTTGTCATGGAAAAAATAGTCCACGAAATCTAATAGCAATACTAAGTCAAATATAGAATGCAATTCTGTCCTGTTGGATTGATATAGGATCGTATAAAATAGAATTTTGCATATCAAATAGGAATATATCATATTTTCCACCTTGGAGGATGATTAGGATTGTATGTGAAGAACTTATTGTTGTTGTTTTTTTATATGATTTTATAGTCTTGCTGACATCGTTGAAAATTGTTGACCGCTTCTCTCGTGTAGGAAGTCACTTTGTGCTTTTATTACTTTTATATCATACACAATTTGAATTGGAATTGGAAATAGGTCTTTCGATTATTGGCGCGGAATTTTCTTTATTGACGACAGCTGAGTATTGAATGTCGGATCTGACGCTTGCTAACATTTCCGAGACATTTAAAGGATCATATACGCTTTAGTATGGACTTTCACATATCTAAAACACACGTTGATACAAAATGATATTCGATGTAATGGCACGGTAAACATGGTGACACTGAAACAAACTTTAGATTCGTTTTGGTTCAAGGTATTAACAATCCATGCTAAGACGTATACGAGAAAAAAAAGAAAAAAAAAAAACGAAAGCCCAATTTTAAACGTCTGTTGACGTTGCTTTACGTCGTTTTAATTAGGCGTTTATAGTATAAAACTTGCGTACTTTTTTTGTCCAAAACAAAGTGTTTTTATGCAAAATTGTAGGAAACGTCTCGGCCGGCGGATTTTTTTCTCGGGTATACGCCACTGGTATTTCTAACTGTCCACAATAAACATGAGATGCCAAAACAAGGTGTCGAAGAAATGTATGTCTTGAACTACGTTTCTTTACGTTTGTGCCATATCGTGTTTCTGAAACCAATGGTAAGAACGTGCAGCTGAACCTCCAAATTTGCACCCCAAAGATATTGCCAAAAGACGTTTCCAAAACTGAGTGGGCGTTTTTTAACACTACATGAAAATTCTATTTACCACATGGCAGTGTGACTAATGTCACAGGACCTGCAAAGTAGGGTTTGATATGATTTAAGTGAAATCCTCCCGAGGGTAGTGCATAGGTTGAATAAGTGTAGCATCATGTAAGCTTCCAGAATATATGGGAGTTGGGGGATTCCATCCAACGATAACCATTCTCAGATGGTCTGAATCTCGAATGGACCAGGCTTCCTGGTATCAGGGAACCTCCAAAATTCACAATGAAACATACAACCAAGGGTTCCCGATGGGTACGACAGGCACTCGCTGAGCGATCAATAAATAATGAAAAATAATTATAAATCAAATTTTCATCAGAATTCGGTCAGCTCAGAACTCGCTGGTAACAGTTTTCTAATGCACGTTCATGCCAAAAAATCAAGGTTCTAATGTCAACGGTTCTCCGTATTTTTCCGACGAAAGGGTTCGGATGGACTGACTCACTCACTCACTGGCTACCAGACAATTTGCAAATGAGAGCCTACTTCGTAGAAATACATTGATGAAGTAGCAAATGCTTAGGAAGGCCGCTCAGATGTATGGGAGATGTATTGTAAATGATTGTTGCAACCATTTGACATATATTTTCCACACACTTTTAGCGGCCTTCGCAAGCATGTTTCACTACATAAAATGTATGGTAGATATAACTTTTTGTTTAGTGTAACAATGTTATGTTGGATTATATTTAATGCAATATGTTTCGCTTGCTTACGAGAATGTTTCATTGACTTTGCAGTGATGTTCAAGCCAAAGATCTGCAAATACAGCTAGAACAAACGATGTCCAAAGATTCATCACCGTATACAAGCATGCAAGAACGTTCACGACCAGCGCGGGTTAGGTCGAGTCGAAGCAAATCTAGGCGGTCTCCATACCCGAGTGCACCCGAACCTACACCGGAGTATACGGCTCCGGAATATACGGAAATTGTTCCGGAGGTGACTGTCCCAGCGATGCAAAGTTACCAAAGTATGGTCTATCAGCATCCTCACGAAGGCATGGATCGCTACAGTGCTGCTCTTTACTCCTCAGCATATGCTACACATCCTAGTATGGCCATGTATAGGGACTCGGCTTGTGTGTACCCATATCAAGCTCACCAGAGACTCCTCGACGAACGGTCGCCCTATAGGGGCTACGAGGAAAGATATTTCCCGGCAAGGGACCCTGCTACCTATCCGGGATTTCTTAACACTCAAAGCACAATCACCACCGGCGCTGCCACGTCAGATGGCACGCGATTAGCCCACTCTGACTCCAGTGTCAGTAGGGAGAGCTACAACCGACAGTCGGAAAGTTCTCGAACCCCGACTGGTGGTCAGGGGACTCAGCAACAATACGACTACAGGACTTCGGGTCAGTGTTCCCGGAGCAGTAGTCGGGACGCTTCGTACAATTCCTCATCTCATTATCCGGCGCCTTACAGCAATCATTCCGAGTCATCTGCCTCCGAGGTGGATGTCGTGAACGAGGAATATGATAAACGCCATTCTGGGAACGTTTCTGGCCATCGTGTTGCCAGTGACAAGCAGAACAACTCAAAGTTTGACTCTCTCATCGAGGCTACTCAACAACTCGTCAAGGATGAGACGTACAAACCTGCTCAGGACGGCACGACGGCGGCCAATGATGTGCAGAGATTGTCGGGTTCACAATCTAGAGACTCCTCTGCCCAACAATCAGTAATCATGAGGAGACAATCTGTTCAGTCATACCAACACACGGCTCCAGCCGACAACCGAATCAATAACAATTCATCCGATTATAGCGCATCTAGTTTCCCCAAATCACAGAGTTCCTCGTCATCTCTCCATCCAGATCTTAGCAAAACCCCTTCTGCATCGGACAGTAATCACAATAATTCCCTGGCGGCAGGGGCAACAGCAGTGGCTAGTGCAACACAGAAACTCTTGGATATGCGAGCGCTACAGGAAAAAACCTACAGTGCTGCTCAGGACGCGTATGCAAACTGTGTGAAGACGCCATGCACGTATGATAGCTATGGCCAACCGAACCCTTATCAGGCAGCGGCGTTACCAAGCCAGAGACACTATCCTGTGATGCCTCAAGCAGGTTACACGAGTGTTATTGTGGATGCCCAGCAATACCACATGGCCAATGGCTTTGTGCATTAACCTGTTTGGCTTTGTCTGAATTAATTGCTTCAGGTCTGGATAATAGATGCCCACATGGGACACTATAATATATTAAAATAAGAGAGTGTTTAGGTAAAGAAACTGGTTTGCCAAGGAGCGGTTTGTATATATGAAAATATGCTTGCTCATTACGCCAATAAGTGGATACAAACATTGTCCGTTTAATTTGGGAGAAAAACAATTTCTTGATTTTTAAAATGTATGATTCGGGAATGAAGATAACGGGTCACAGTGACCACAATGGTGTAAGCATAAATACTAGTCATATAGAATGACAGATTTTCTGCATTATGAAATAATTTCCTGAGTTGTTATGCATGAACATTTCTCGTTTTGTCGACTACCATTAGTACGCCATATTTGGATACCTCATCGTGCAGAATTCAAGAGAAGTGTTGGGCTTTGTCAGTGCTCTATATTAGTGCAGTTTTAATATACGTGTAGGTGGCCAAACAAACTTTATGGTAAACTCACCTATGATTGTGTGTTTATTTGCCCATGTCTGGCAATCAGTATAAACTGTGTTGTTTCTATATAGATAATTTGGTGCTACAAATAGTCCAGCTACACAGGAACAAGTACGGAGTTTTAGATACGAAATATGTCCCAATTTCTGTTTTAATCGATACATTGTAATAATATAATTCTAAATGATTATCGTGCCTTATCAGGATACACAATACTTAATCATAGACCTTTAGAGGTGTCAACCAGTTACTGAGGTAAACCGGGTAATTTCATGAGCATAATGTACTTATGTAGTTTATGTACGATTAAGCCTTGCTTTGCATCTTTGTCTCCGTCATTGTAACTTCATGAATGTATTGTGTCCGGTGAGTACCTGTCTTAAACGGTAGAACAGATTATTCATTGTTTCACAGATGGGTTAATCGAAGTAGCCGAGACAAAATTAATTGCAGAATGTTCTATGTATTATTTCACAACTAATACATGCACGTTACAATTATTTCGTCGGAGAGACAAAATTATCGTTGTGCTTATCTAATTAACAATGTTTCGAATATGAAACTACCACAACCTCTGTAATAATTTGATCAGAAAAAGTGATATCTGAAAATATTATTATTATATTTTTCCGAAATTCTTTTCAAAATAATAGTTCTACAATTTGACAGAGACATAGAATATTACTTTTAGACGTTCACTGTTTTATAATTAACTACAATTAACTAAAGCTGCACTTTCATTGATCGAATTATTAGATGACTTACCGTACTCCCTCGCCTTAACTTTCTAATCATGCATACAGACAGCTGACCACAAGTATCAAATCACATGTGCACAATTCTAAAGTTAGTATCACTAACAGCATTCATGGTACATGAGGATTCAGAGAACAATCACACAAATGGAAATGTTCAACCACTTCTCAACACTTCATCTTTCCATCTTTCTTGTCTAATGCAAATTGCTTTACACAAGCTGTGCATAAAATATAACACAGGACAAACCTACAGGATGTACAATCACACAATCCAACGTCTACATAGTTCTCACCCATACAATACTTCATACAAATTATATTTCCCGTGCTACGTCCTATTCCCAAATCCACATATCTATAACATTCAGGCAACCTGGTAATGAACTAAAATGAACTCAGTCCTCATACCAGGCACAATACAGGTAACCTGCACTCTTAAAACGCAAATGTTATATTTAACATCTAGAGTATTGGAGGAGGGAAAGCATTTAGAAAGTGTTGTTTTCACCACTTTTTAAGTGTTGGATGCAACACTGAAAAGTGGTGAAAACAACACTTTCTAAATGCTTTCCCTCCTCCAATACTCTAGATGTTAAATCTAACATTTGCGTTTTAAGAGTGCATGCTTATGAAACAAGATGTCCCTGTCCTCATATCAGGCAACTCATACTTTTTAGCAATGATGAACACTTTGCACAACCTGTTAAAACAAACGGCCTATTACGATATATACTTCATATATACATCACTCTTTATCATTCGATCAAATGAGAATGCGATCGACATTTCTATAGTATGGTGATCGAATAATTTGAATCGCCTATCGAACCTTACCTGAATTCGTATACGTGGATCACCATAACGGTGCATCTTTTATTTGTTATCTATAGTTCAAAGAAACCTAACAGAAATCTCGGAGGACCCAGTATAATGATCACTTGTGAAAGATCTGGTTACCTTTATCTATATATTCTGAAAGAAGAATAGATCTTTGTAATAATTTTATGGCAGATATAATGTGCGCCCATACTTCAGTTAAGCATCATTAAGAGCAATTTGTTCTGCTATCTGCATAGTCTCAGATTTATCTATGGTATGGATAACTACTCAGCGGACTACGATCAATTAATAACAGGCGAGATTAATTGAGGGAGCTAGGGGGTGTTTCGGTATTGTCTTAAAATTATTGAACTTGTATGATCTGACATTATATATATTATCATTAAACTACAGTATTGCCCTCACCATATGGTTTTTAACTCATTGTTTTAAGACGATATGAAAGAGTCTGGTGACATCCTTCGTATGAATGTAGAATTAGTTTTGTGACGTCATTATATATATATTTACCATGGTCTATACGTAATGTTTCAAACAATATGTATCTATACTTCGATCTATACTTCCTGATGCCACATCAATAATTGTGGCATCTTGTATGTTCGGTTCTCTGCAATATAGTGCAATGATGAAACTAAAATGGAAATCGTTCCTTTGTTATTTCTCCGGTCATTCCATTCACCCTATACTAAGTCCCTCAACCTGAAACGTTTCAAGCATGTCCTGACTAATGGAAATACCCCCACAGAAAGAGCGCGAAATTAATGCGCAAATAGGCGCGTCAATTTGATCAGCTATGGCGCGGTTAGGGCGCAGTTAAGGCGCGCCTTATCTGCGCCTTTTCTGGGCCTCCCATTTGGTCATTAGATATGACCAACGCGCACATATGGCTCGTTCCAAATATGTTAATTGTGCCTTAACTGCTCCCTGTATGGAAAAAGGGCGCAGTCTTCGAGCAAAGATAAGGTGCAGCCAAGGCACAGAAAATGGGCAGTTGGGGTGCGATTAGGAAGCGCACTCATAATAATAGCATGGCAGTTGTACTAGTGAGGCGCAGTTCAGGGGCAGTTAAGGCGCAGATTCAGAAACATTCAGGCGAAGATCCAAATGAGATGAAAGTGATTTTTCCTGAAATCTTCAACTGTTTGGCATCATTTGTCATCTAGTCAAGTCTAATCTGACCATGAAAGTGCATACATGTTTGTCTACAATGTACATTCATTGTTTGAAATATATTTTTCAGAAAGTAATATGGACTACATTCAGTTGTTGTAGAACTGGTGCATTAGGATGCCATCTGATGTTTTTCTCTTCCTTGAGTGATTGGCTTCAAATGTATTTTACACACAACTGGAACTCTCTTGAATGGCCACGAAATCCTCAAGAATCAAACGTTTTTTCTCTGAAAAACTAATAATCCCACGTGTCTTCTGTTAAAAACAGCCATAAATATAAAAAACCATGTGACGATTTTGACCACTCCCATCCAATATTATTTCCTACACGTACCCATGCACAAAAAAACAAAGTTTGAATTTTGGTTGAACTGAATATTAGTTTAAATATTATTCTATAACACGTGTGTCTATAACAACTTGCTAACTGTGCAATTATTGCGGGTTTTAGCACGGTTGTGTGAAATGTATATGTGTCAAGTGCAGGTGTTCATTGGGATATTCTGTTTTACAAGGCGGGAGGGGAAGGGATCGTCTGCTTCATACAGTCTAATAAACACACAACTAAATTACAAGATGGAATTTCTTTCTCAGTTTAACTGCTGTTTTCATCGTGAAATTGATTAACAAAGCGACACAAATAGACCTAAATCCAAGTATGTTCCACAGAGACTGAGCTGACAGACTATTCTTCATTTGAGAGACCACATAAACTCGTCCACTGATATAGGGCAAGATGCCAACCGAGATGAGAGCATCATGCTAACATCAGTGGAGGAGTTTTTTCAATAAAGGGGAGAAAGTTTGTCAAATTTTAAAATATGTTTTGTTGATAATCAATTTGAGTAGTGCAATAGAATAGAAATAATGTTTTCATAGACGTGCTCAATGGTTATTTTACGCACGGTTAGTGTGGGAAAGTTTAAAAATTTTAGAGCGCGGGCGAAACTTTCCCACACTAACCGTGCGTAAAATAATCATTGAGCACTCCTATGAAAACATTATTTCTTAATATCCTTCGGTTTGATTGATTTCATTTGGTTTGAAAACAATGTTAGTAACTGCAGCGGAAAGTTCCTAGCTAATTAACAAAGAAGTTGTTATCCATAATAATTCGTTTGGTTTAAATATTATTTTTAAAAGTTCCGCGGTCCTTGGAAGAACAACGAAAACGTCCAGAATAGTGCGTGAAAAAGCAATAGGGCGCAGTCATTTCTGAATTTGGAGAAATGTGTTTAGTCTAGGTTTTAGAGTTCTAGAGTCCTAGGTCACAATTAGCCCAGTGATGATGTTGGGAAAAAGTCCGGAAGCTCAGGTAATGAGACATGTCTCCTTAGAAGCTAGCTTACTATATCTTACTCCATCTGGCAAATGTCGTTTATTTTCCTCAATCAGCCTGAATCTATCTAACGATCACATAGTTCATCTCGTTCATCAGATGACTGATAGGGCTATTACATCATCGCTCTTGAAATTTTCTACCTAATACCATTGAAGCGGTGCTAGGGGCCGTGTGGTCATTTCATTCAAACGTCTACATGATTCCGCTTGTCCCAAGTGGTTCACTAGACCTAAAACCTAAAATTGGTCGGACTTCCGTGTAAGAGTCCTGAAACAACGGAGTAGAATAGAGTTTCTGAGTACAACAATAGTTCTAGACTGGTGGCTTCTCAGTAACAGAAAGGCTTGAATTAGCTTACACGAAAGAACGACCCTAAAATTTGGGCGGGCATAGTATATAGGCTGTAGCGGAGTACTGGGCGGGCATAGTATATAGGCTGTAGCGGAGTACTGGGCGGGCATAGTATATAGGCTGTAGCGGAGTACTGGGCGGGCATAGTATATAGGCTGTAGCGGAGTACTGGGCGGGCATAGTATATAGGCTGTAGCGGAGTACTGGGCGGGCATAGTATATAGGCTGTAGCGGAGTACTGGGCGGGCATAGTATATAGGCTGTAGCGGAGTACTGGGCGGGCATAGTATATAGGCTGTAGCGGAGTACTGGGCGGGCATAGTATATAGGCTGTAGCGGAGTACTGGGCGGGCATAGTATATAGGCTGTAGCGGAGTACTAACAAGAAGTCATACGATCCCACAGACGAATATACTGACTGTATATTTCCAAACACATCACAAGAACCAAAAGTGATCCCTGTGATGATTTGTATCCCAGCAATGCTTTAATTGTAGCTGTTCATGTGGACATTTTGAATGACATGACGGGCACTAGCACCGGGCTGAGCAGTATTACAAATATTTCAGAGCGATGATGTAATAGCCCTATCAAGTCATCTGATGGAAGATGATGAACCATGTGACCGCCACATAGAATAAAACGACCCAAACGAGGGGATATTATAGAATGCAAGTTCGTATTCAGAACAAATACCTGTGAGCTTCATTCTCCACCATGTTTACGAGTCACAAAACTACAATCACAGTGATTGCGTAGCGCAATTCTGCACGCTCGTCTTTTGCTAACAGTGTGTGCTATTGAGAAACCAGTTACTGCAATAATTTTCTGTGACTTTGACTGTGATTGTCACGTTTTTATAAGCTTTAGCATATGCCACTGGGCGAGATTTTTATACGTCATAAGCAGAACCTTCTGAAATACCACTCACCATGAAGGGATAGGCGACAATGTCATTGGAAACCATTTTAAATTGACCGAAATTCTTTAGTTAAGGGTCTGAAGAAATAGCATTCATTGTACGATTCAGTCTTCCAATCTCATACCCTTTAGATTGGGTTTGTGGAAAATTAGGTGCTCTGTCCAATTTATATATTGAGTAATTTTGTTAAGTCCATTCTGATATACATGTAGTTTCAGTCTAGAATCATTTATCCTTACTGTTGGACTGAATCATTCAGATTTTTGACATGGATAGCGATAGTAGCTCAAAATATCTCCTTGATGAATTTAAGAAAGAATTACTACAGGTGTTAAGCAGCCCCTGGATTAGTAGATATTACCAGCTGCATTGTAAAACTCTTATCTTCCACATCTTAACCTTAACAACTTCCTTGTATAAATTCGACATGTAAAATATGTTAGAATTCGACGCAGTGGGCGGCCCGACAATCGCCAACACATCTACACACTCGTCCCTTATACCTGGGGCGTTTGACCCTGTCCAGAGAGCATCTAGCGGTTTGGTTAAGCATGAGAGATAGATTATTATATCCGGACCTTGTTGTCTGGCGATAACCATGTAGACACTTCTGATACGATCAGCTACTGTGACTGTGTCTTGCTTTGTTGACAGGACATGCCACAATGAAGACCTCCCAACTAACGGTTCAAAAAGACAGACTCGATAGTCAGCAAGCAATCGTCGTCCTGCGGAATTTCCCAGATGTGTCTGTTGAATTCCCAGATGTGTTTGTGGAAATCACCGGATGCGTCCATGGAAATTACCAGGTGTGTCTGCGGAAATTCCCAGACGTGTCTGTGGGAATTCCCAAATGTGTCTGCGGAAAATTCCCAGATGTGTCTGTGAAAATTCCCAGATGTGTTTGTGGAAATTACCATTACCAGATATGTCTGTGGAAATTCCCAGACGTATCTGATGAAATTCCCAGATATGTTTGTGGAAATTACCAGATGCATCTGTGGTAATTCCCAGATGCGTCTGTGAAAATTACCAGATGTGTCTGCGGAAATTCCCAGACGTGTCAGTGGAGATTCCCAAATGTGTCTACGGAAAATCCCAGATGTGGCTGTGGAAATTTTTAGATTTTCGCGTCAATTTTTCCAAGATCATCATCACAGTAAGTGTTAGAATAAAAAGATATAAGCAGGCATGAAATGTGAAGTTGAGACAACAAATATATATATATATATATATCGGATTATATATATATTTAGAATAAGTGATACTAGTTCTGTGATTATAATAATCGGTGGCTCGCTGAATAAAGTCCCAGGTGAGCCCCGGTTTGAGTGGTCAGAAGTGCCGAGGTGAAGTAGATCTGTCAATATTGTACTTCCAAACGTGTGGTGGATAAGGACCCTCACTGGGGCAGCAATTAATCATTGCAGATCTGCGATTCATCTGGCACCTGTTCTTTTGGTGGATTGGTTAAGGACAGTCGACGACGCGTTGAAACATCTTATTCTATCGCATACCACAAAGTGGAGCCATGCTCGCTATGTCTTGTTTAAATTATACTGTAAAAAAAAAAAAAGATTCAGATTCAGATTCACAGGAAAGATTCTTCAGGAATAATATTAAAGTTGCTCTGATGGATCGTTTATTGAGTGCCTCGACGTACGCAGCACCAGACTCAGCGATTTTCAGAGTACCGATGCATAACTGCTGGATGAATGTCAAACAAAGCAAGACATGGGACATGACATGTCCTGGTATACATGTTTCAAAATCGAACAATTTGTCTAATATTCTCCAACGAGTAGATATGTTGAATAAATCAGGTCACCAATTAAACCTAACCAAAAGGTGCATGGTAGAGAGAACAAATAAACGAAGCGCATTCTTGTGACATCTGCCTGTTTTTGTCAAGGTCATAACCAAGAAACACTTGTTCTATTTATATATATATATATCTCTCTTTCTCTTGTTAACTCGCTCTGACCCCCGCTGACTCACTATTGATGGCAGGAAGGAAGAAATATGCGTATCCCATAAATTAAGATAACCAGTTTGGTTATAAATTAGATGTTTCTCTAAATTACCAATATCTAGTTAACTGGGAAAACAGGCCCCTCAGCTTCCTGTAGAAATGCCACCATTGTCTGGCTGTCTGTACGAGAGCTTGGTGTTCACGACCCTTTCTCCTGCCGCCAAATGCTGCACAAAGACAAGAGAGGCCGGTCGAAGGACAACCTATTAGCCACTGAATATCACATCTTGGACGCCTGACGTATTTCTTTAACTTTCATTCCGGGGAACAAATATCGTTTAAGGAGAAAATCCTAGGCTGAGAGTCGTTTGTTGGCGCTAATTGCAGCCCGCGCCATTAGCGAGTCCCGGCTGAGAAGCTTTTGCTTGTTAGAGGTAGTGAGACGCGAGTTCCCTTCCGGTACTCGCTGGCATGGAAAATGGTAAATCTGAAATTCAAACAGCGGGGCAAAAGTATTTGTGTAATTTTCTGAGCATCGACACAGAAAATGGCCTTTCGCTCGATCTGTGGTAAATTGCAGAGAAATTAACCCTGTCGGCGCAGTCGATCTCCATGCTCTTTTCGGCTGTCAATCGTATGTCGGCAAGAGGAAGTGATACGGCAATTACCGATATTCATGAGATTGGCTCGTTGCTCATCTTTGTCGCCTTAATGTCAAGAGAGTTCCACTGTATCCCTCTCGTCTCAAAGACAGTACCTCGCGAAGGCTTCCAGGCATTGAATGGGACAATACAAAGTGTATCCTTTCCAAAACTATTTATTCACACGGCTTGACTTTGCCCTTCTATGGGTGAAATTTCCTTCGGATGTTTACCATTGTGTCGAGGTCAGGGCGATCATTCAACGTCTTGGGGCCCCTTAAAAGAAAATTTGGAACCGATTGATTCTATTGAGAGATTAAAGAGAGAATTCCTTAATGCCGACAAGTATAGTAAAAGACAACCTTAGGGTAGGATTGCAGATGTTGAATGAGTTACAATAATTTGGTTATTATGCGATTTGAATGCTCTCAGATGGCTGAAGTTTTAATGGAAGCTACAAATGTTCATCATCGTCTGCGCTATAGAAATATCCTTTCTCTATAATGATGTATAACCTCGATAAGTGAAAGATTTAATTCTTAAATTTGAAGGTTTAAGTGCACTCTATCTCTGTCGTCCAGATTTGTCAGCTTTTATACAGTCCTCAATAAAGGAGGTCATCTGAGATCGGTTCTTAGCTCTATATCATTACATGATCATGATATATTTGTCAACCTTTGGAACATTTTGTGCAACTCGAACGAACCTCATTCCAAACTCCTGTCGTGGTAGGCCTATATGGTATCTCCCATTGAGGACGGCACATATTTGGAGGCATACCTACACCAAATATCATGAATAGCTTTCCAAAATTCTTTCCAACATATCGCTATTATAAATTTCCAAGTAGTATATTCTAACATATAGTGAACATTTTTTAAGAGATATTCTGTTGGCTTGTCGTGTTGGTCTATGGGTAATGCAGCGAAATTCACAGTATCATTACGCGTCCAGTTACAGCTATCGGCCATTTAGGTGAAGAGGCTATCGGAGAGATTGACACTTGACCAACACGGTCCTTCAACCTCCATACGCCATCTCGCCATCTCTTGCTTGACAAAGACCAAGTCCTCGACATTTGCCAAGGAACTTGTCTCCTAACAATGGAATTATCGCGCGTCAACCTGCACGAGCGAAATCGCTCGCATCTTATGCTCTGTAATTAATCAATTCAAATGGGAATAAATGGTAGTTGAGTTGAAGAGTAATTGCTATAGAGTCACTTCTGGGCTCTACCGTTTCCACATCTCTCTATTTGTCATGCGCTTTAGACTCTCGCCGTTGGACAGATTTCACTATTCTAACTCCTTAATCTTGTATCCATTTTCTCTTAATGTATTTGGCGCTGCTATCATATATTTACAAAGATACAGAAAACGACTTGAACTTCTTGCTAATTCACTACTGTAGCAACAGCCTATAGTTTTATTTTTGCAAACGAGATAACAACTCTCCGTAATATAAAAGGTGCCACCCTTTAAAAGATCATAAGATAAAATAAAAACTACCTGCAAGTGGGAAGGGCAACGTTATATAAATCATCAGTTTGGACCACAATGACAAATAATGACCTTCATCGTGGAAATTCATTTGGATAAAGATCAGCGATTAGGCTTTTATGTAAAGAACATCGTCATGGCTTGCTGACATCACTGTTCACTGCTTCTCTCTTGTAGGAAACCATCTTATATTTTAATTATTTTTTACACATTTGGAATTGATGCTAATTGTCATAGCAAATAGGTCTTTCGATTATTGACGCGGAAATTCTTTTAAGAACAGCGGCTAAATATTGAATGTCTGATCTCACTCTTGCTATATACCTCCACGGCAGCCTATTCGGATACTGGTATGGGATTTGTGAGTTTGACAGCTACAAACGAAAAGATATTGGGAGCAGCTGCGTGCCATACCTCGTGGACGATGGTTGCCTATACGGATGGGGAAATTATTGTCTGTACCGTACTTATGGTTTCCAAATCGAAAATCACAGCGGAAATCTGTCATGGTTACAAATATGTAACACAAATAGATACACGAACTGCGTTACGGCATGTAAGCTAATAGTTTGATAGACAAAGACAAGGCGGGAACGAGGTATGCATTTTGTAGAGGGGAATGTCCGAGTAACTCTCCATTCCTTAAAAATAATGGAGCCGATGCCCCGAAGGGGCCGAGGCCCATTGTTTTTAAGGAATGGAGAGTTACGAGGACATTCCGCTACTTAAAACACACCCACTCACAAAGGCCATGGTTTTAACGCCGATACTAGTTTAACTGTCAAAGTAGTACATGCGCTACAAGGCTTGAAGTTGTCGTGACGATGATGTCACGATGATATGTCATTTAAGACGACATGATGTTAACATTGTAAATGATACATACTTGTGCGGGTACCATGATACATACTTGTGCGGGTACCATGATACATACTTGTGCGGGTACCATGCCTTATTATTGTTGAAAGATTGCACCACTCTGCTTTGCTCTCATTCTATATGACTTGACTATCGTGGCTACAGAAATCCTATATGTAAGCTGGCCCACGATATTGAAATTTGCTCTTCCAGTTCAGGGATCTCGTGCGAACAATTAAATTGATGTCGTGTTACATGAAGGAGGTGATGGGGTGGGGGGGGGGAGGGGTAATTTAACTGTGTTATGGTGCCAACCGGCCATCTAATTGTTCATGGATGTACATCGCTTCACAGGATAGAAATGGTACAAATTGTCATCAGCCCTTTCGTAGAACAACGCGGAAGACAAGTTTAAACCCACAGACGGTATGGGAGACAATCCCGTTCGAACTCTCAACTCGTAATATGCAAATCACTCATCTCATCACTAAAGTGACCTGTTTATCTGCCATGTATATAAACGTTTCACAAGCATACTATCATAGAGGAACTTAGTCGTGGGACTCGCTCATATTACACTAAATCTCTCATAGCTTAGTAATCCTATGTCGTATATATGCGTTATCACAACATTAGTAAATGTACTGCATAGTGTATTCCGTGAGTTTCTCTTGAAACTGGTACAGGCTCTAGCTACCTGAACTCTCCATTCCGTAGAAAGCAATGTTCGAGCAACTCTCCATTCCTTAAAAATAATGGAGCGTTGGGACAATAGAGTGACGTCACAAGTGTGTTTTAAACGGCATGAAAGCAATCTCCTGGCTTCGATTGCATATACCTTTCGTCTAAACGGCTGCAGGAATGATCTCTGCCCCACCGTAGTAAAAATGTAGAACGGAAGGAACAGTTCGTATGATTCGATGATATTCCATTGGTTTGTCGTTTTGATTGGCATGGATCACCAGCGCGTGATGGATAATGCATGAATGAAAGAACGTACCGGTTCTATTTTCAGGTTGTAGTCATAGATACCTGCTCCTCCCATCCCCGTCATTTTTTCAATGAAAAGTCCGCCATTGTGTTGCTAAGCCGCGTCACAGCTCTGTAAATTTTGTAAAACTGCTCTACCCAAAAAGATTTCGTTTGCGTTTGTCTTTATATAGTACCGTACTGATGTTATTCATGACATAATTGAAATATATAATGGCATTGTTGACATAACTGCATAGTTAGAAACTAAATTATGTGACATGTTTCAAGTAATACACCGCGCGCATAATAATGTAACAGCTCATTACATTTTTGTTGCCTGTGGGTGAGATTAGATTTGGAACTGTTTGTAAAAAGCGGAAAACGGATCGAGGCCTGGTGAATGGGCATGAAAGCTGAAAGCTTGAAAACTATGCAGTATCTTCCCGTTAGGCATGAAAGCTAAGCTTGATAAACAAAAACTATGCGGGCATGAGGCATGCCGTGTCTTTTCGTTACGGCATGCCAGCTAAAAGCTTGAAAGACAAAGGCTATACGGGCATGTGATATCATGGAAAGACGGCGACATGGTTTGCCTTTACTTCCATATCAATGCCGGTTCTTTGAACAGCTCATGCCGGTTCGATAATTAAATATATTTGTCTTCGACTGTAAGCCCTCACGCAGACGCTACGAATATACATCAATATTGCACCACGCAAGGTATCACCAGCCTAGATATATGAGTGGATCTGTCGGGCATTAAACGACAACATCACACATATCATCTGCCCCTTAGACATGTCATAGTTATTTCTTCTACAGTAGCAGATATCTGTAGCCAAAGAATTTGTACAATTTGAAGCGAAAACCATTGGTTTCAAAGGTTTTTTTTAGCATAAGCATTTGAATCGTTGTCTAACGGTATTGGCTGGTATAAAAAATCTCTCCCAATATTCAAGACTAAGAGAACTTCATTCTCAACAGAGAGTCATGCCTTCGTAATAGTGAGACCACGACTCTCTCGTAAGTCGGAGCCATTCCATTATTTTGACAGCGAGGCTCCCTCTTACATCATCGAACTGAGGAATTTTTTCCGCCCACAGCTAACTTCATGAACAGTCAACATCCAATTCAAAATTCAAACAATTGAACGGTGTAGTCACGTTACCAATAAAGGCAATTTGATCCCCTTATATTATATACTCATGACAATAAAGCGTGGTATTATCATTGGGAGCCGACACGGGTTCGAGCCCGCTGGTGCATGTGTGAAAATTTGCCAGTTACTTGCCGACTGGCGATGGTTCTCTCCGGGTACGGGCTGTTACCATATGAGTGAAATAACCTTGAATGTGACATTAACCGCCCCCCCCCCCCTCTTATCATTGGGATTTTAACAAAAATAACAGCGACTGTGTTAATTAGTTGAAGCCATCAGTGAACTAATTTTTGTAATTAGTTGGTGGAACTTACTAAATACAACAACAATGCAGGAAGTTAGATAATAATCTATTAATTATAACCAGAAATTATAATCATTATGAGCTGTTTTGGGCGTTTTTTAATAATTGTCATGCGAAACTTTGCAGAAAGAAGAAAAATAATATGGATTCGTTTTGTAGTTTATTATGAAGAAATAGTTCACCGGTTTCTCGCGTTTTACGCACAGTTATCACTCAACAGATGTCACCCACGTCGGGTAGTTTAGTACTATTACAGAGAGATGAATCTGTGCAGTTCAGCGCCGTCATTTGATGGTACCAGTTAATGGTGACTAGCCGGTAGATCATACGGAAAAATCAAACGCGTCTAATCACCCTCCAAAGGGGGCTGGCTACTACTCACCCTAGAGTCTCTTCTCGTAGTGGGGAGTCCCGCGGGACTGAATGAGAGAACTGTTGAACAATATGGAGAAATGTTGACCATTATGGAGACGTGTTGACCATTATGAAGAATTGTTGACCATTATGGAGAACTGTTGACCAATATGGAGAACTGCTGATCAATATGGAGAACTGTTGAGCATTATGGAGAACTATTGACCAAAATGGAGAAATTTTGACCAATATGGAGAACTGCTGACCATTATGGAGAACTGTTGACCATTATGGAGAACTGTTGACTAATATGGAGAACTGTTGACCATTATGGAGAAGTGCTGACCATTATGGAGAACTGTTGACCAATATGGAGAACTGCTGATCAATATGGAGAACTGTTGAGCATTATGGAGAACTATTGACCAAAATGGAGAAATTTTGACCAATATGGAGAACTGCTGACCATTATGGAGAACTGTTGACCATTATGGAGAACTGTTGACTAATATGGAGAACTGTTGACCATTATGGAGAAGTGCTGACCATTATGGAGAACTGTTGACCAATATGGAGAACTGCTGATCAATATGGAGAACTGTTGAGCATTATGGAGAACTATTGACCAAAATGGAGAAATTTTGACCAATATGGAGAACTGCTGACCATTATGGAGAACTGTTGACCATTATGGAGAACTGTTGACAAATATGGAGAACTGTTGACCATTATGGAGAAGTGCTGACCATTATGAAGAACTAGTGACCATTATAGAGAACTGTTGACCATTATGGAGAACTGCTGACAAATATGGAGAACTGTTGACCATTATGGAGAAGTGCTGACCATTATGAAGAACTAGTGACCATTATAGAGAACTGTTGACCATTATGGAGAACTGCTGACCATTATGAAGAAGTGTTGACCATTATATGGAGAATTGTTGGTCATTGTGAAGAACTAGTGACCATTATGGAGAACTGTTGACCAATATGGAGAATTGTTGGTCATTATAAAGATCTAGTGACCAATATGGAGAACTCAGGCTAGTGACCATTATGGTAGAGTGTTAACCAATATGGAGAACTGTTGGCCATTATGGCGAACCGTTGATCATTATGAAGAACTAGTGGCCAATATGGGGGACTAGTGACCATTATAGAGAACTATTGACCAATATGGAGAACTGCTGATCATTATGGTGAAGTGTTGACCAATATGGAGAACTGTTGACCATTATGGAGAACTGTTGGCCATTATGGAGAACTGCTGATCATTATGGTGGAGTGTTGACCAATATGGAGAACTGTTGACCATTATGGAGAACTGTTGACCATTATGGAGAACTGTTGACCATTATGGAGAACTGTTGACCAATATGGAGAACTGTTGACCATTATGGAGATCTGTTGACCATCATGGAAAACTGCTGCCCAATATGGAGAACTGTTGATCATTATGGAGAAATGTTGACCAATATAGAGAACGGTTAATCGGTAAACTTTTGACCAAAATCGAGAACTGTTGACCAATATGAAGAAGTGTTGGCCATTACAGAGAACTGTTGACCAATATGGAGAACTGTTGACCATTATGGAGAAATGTTGACCAATATGGAGAAGTGTTGACCATTATGGAGAATTGTTGACCATTTTTAGTGAATGAGCTCGTGTTGAAATAATAATTTTAAATCCATGAACGAAATTTTTGAGAAAAGAATCCAACCATTCCAGCCCGAATCACGCACGGTACAGAAAAAATCGCAGATTTGGCTATATAATAAGGATGACAGTTAGGAAATTACATCACTCATGGGTGGATACAATCATACACGGTGGTTCCGATAATTGAATATATGCAAATTATTTGCTGAATGAAAAAAAATCCCTACTGAACATATTTATCCCTGCAGGGTCATATTCTACAATGGATGAGTGATCTACGAGTGTTCGGGAGATGCAAACTTAACGACTGGACTTCCGGTCCTCAGCTCGGTGTCACGGAGCAAAGAAAGAAAGGAAAAAAATCTCTCGGCGATTTCCGCCAGTGCAGCCAGATATTAAAGGCAAAAGGACAGGAAAATGCCGCTTAGGACATTGAAAACAAGCGCCGTCGTGCTGGGCCATAAATAACCCAAAATACAATGAAATACGTCTTTAATTGCATTATAAATTCAGGGACATATACAGCCATTTAGTCGGTTTTGTGAGTGATGGATGTATTTTTTCTAGCTAGAGATCATTACAAGTCTAATTTGCCGTTCTTTCAGCCAGAATAAATTCGCGGTATGAAAAATCAGAGCTAAAGATCTGCAAATTTGCGAGACTATAGGTTAAACCGGCGACCACAAGTAAGGTCACTCTTGGGTGCACCTTTGTATAATTTCTGGCATTCACGTGTTCCAGATTAACCTCATCTGTGTAGTTTATAATTGATCATGAATGTCAGGGACATTTTCTCGAAGGAAACTTCCCTACAGCCAAATAAATGGTGATGGCTCATCACCTTCAATGGTAATAAGTAGTACCTATGCATGGTCGTCACCCTTAAATGTGAGAAAGAAGAGTGATGGGCTCAGTGCCTCAAATTTTCAGGACGATGACCAATGAATATACATTTTAGGTATTCACCCTCTAAACTAGATTATTGACCAAGCATCATCAACCTGAATAACTGATGGCTTGAAATATATACTCACTGCTCATAACACTTAAATGGTGATGGCTGTCACAAGTTGAACCTGATGATGAACAAGGAGATAGCTCCAGCTTATCACCTTTTGGTGATGATATCATCACCATTTGTTATGCTATAGCTATCACCTTTTCTCTATAGAGCAAGCGTATACACCCTATATTGCTTAACACTTTTATTGATACGGTGCCGATAGCCTAGAGATTTCTTGACATGTGTAACTTTCCACATGCAAAGGAAATATTGAAATAGTATTATACGACATTTTCCTGCAGACAGAAGGCTAAATGGTTCCAGAAGCAAAGCGATAGACAATATTACGTTTTTGAACTATTACCCGGTTCGGGTTAAGGACGTTCCTCATCCCAAGAAACCAACGACAGAATTTCCCCAAGTTTAACATGAATGTACCTCGGGAATATACAAATTCATTTTGAGAAAAAATATACTAGGTCAATTTATATTATTAAAATTGTACGATTTCGCTCTGATAAATGTACCGGTAACGCTTTCAACCTATGCTAAGAAATGTGCTTTGTTTATTTCGACATAGTATCTACAACATATAGTAGGAATTACTAGCGGATAATTCCAAAGTCAACGTCTAACAGAACTTAATGATAAATGATGGTGTATGTAGAACTCACATTAATTAATTCTGAATTCAAGGTAATTAGCGCCCTAATATATACAAAGATGTATTCACCAGAGATCTTTCGATAAGTATGCGGACCATTGTGCTGAAAAGTGCCAGCGTTTTGTCAACATTGCATCAGATGGTTTGGTTGATACTCGACCGCAGAAAATCTGCAGATGAACGTTACTTTTTACACGATTTGTTGGTAGCCAAGGACACCCCTACTTTGTCATATACAAAAACTCGTTTACGACGTGGAACTGTTAAACAAGGGCCAGTCATCGCCGTAGTGAAGCGGCCAGGAAGAGCAAAATAAATCCATAGAAAACTGATGTGTACAAATTGATCTAGGCTAATTCTTACTTCTTCTCAGTGTGGCGTGAAAACGAAGTTGCGTGCTTTTCACAGTTTTCCAGCTTCAATTCATCTGACATGCGTCCACATAGGTATATTTGCTATCTAAGAGCCAATAGTTGCCGACCCGTGAGCGATTCTGCCCAAGTCACAGAATCATATAGATAATAATCTAATGATCGTCATTGTGACTTTAGCACGTTTGACCCGACAAGAACATCTAACAATGTTGAACTTTCCACTTTTACGCTGTAGAATGATAAATGAGCTGTCTGTCGGATTGATCTCATGGCTAGTTCTCCATCGTCGTTAAAGTATACTCCCTTGCACCAGAACAAGAGTTCGGTGTTTGGATGAGAAAATCGTACGAATTTGGTCTGTTTTCAAGCGATTTGGTTAGCCAACGCATTCAGTCAAAATTTCGTCTTTCTCACATAGTTCATAGTCGGCTTATTTATTAGAATCTATCATTTTGGGAATGGATACCACACACTGCATGGTGAGCAATGTTATTTCAGCCTTCAAGTTCTTCGGCGTATAAGTGTGTGTGCAATTCATCTCAACAGTGTCATTAGCTTCAATGAATTAAAGATCTCCGTGATATCCGAATGAGTAGTTACAAAGAAAGCGAAACTGAAGTTTTATTCTAACTCGCACACTGAACGACAATAGGTCAGACAATAGGTCAAGAGTACCAGCAGATGTCCGACATGACGACTGAATAACTCGTCGAGAAGGTTAACACTGGGAGATGTAAGGATGATAGGAAATTCGCCAGTTCCAATGACAGAACATATTTTTATGTGGATCCCCTGTATATCATTTAGCAATATATAACCACCAATACAGTTGTCAGACAGATTTTATTAAAACGGTCTAGGCTCATTTTAGGAGAAGATAGCGCTCGCAATTATGAAAAATCGACCATAGAGGTCCCCGTCCCCCGCAGCAGCAGCAGCATCAGTTATGGTGGGTGCATCCAACATAACTGATGCTGCTGCGGGGGACGGGGACCTCTATGGTCGATGTTTTTGATTGATGATATCACATATCATTGATTAAGAGTATGATTTTTAAAATGGAGATGTGTCTGATGAGCCATACATCCAATAAGTCAATGCAGTTCAATAGTTCTCGAGTTGTTGTCCGGACAAGATCTAACTACTGAAAATCCAAGACAGCTGTCAGTTATCTTGTATGACAAAGGTAACTGAAAAGCAATCCTAACTGCCCTCACCGATGTCAAGACACTGTCCAAGTTCGAAGTCGATCACTTCAGCCATTCTCGAGTTATTGGTCAGACCAGAAATGTGTAAAGAAACAACTGATGACAGCAAGATGGCTGATGGCTCTCACTGCATGATGTCAATTCACTCTCAAAGTTTAAAGTTGATCAGTTCAATAGTTCTCGAGATATTGGTTTGACAAGAAATGTGTCACGATCCATTGCTGACAATGCAAGATGTCTGATGGCGGCCATCTTGGATTACACAGGTTACTGAAAAGCCATCCCAACCGTCCTCTCGCTGGAAGTTTGAAGTTGATCAGTTCAATTATTTTCGATTTATTGCCCAGACAAGATCCCAGCACTTGAAATTCAAGATGGCTGACAGTGGCCATCTTGGATTATGCAGGTAATTGAAAAGCAATCCCAACTGTCCTCTCACCGATGACAAGCCACTCTTCAAGTTTGAAGTTAATGTCCGGACAAAATCAAACTGCTGAAATCCAAGATGACTGGCCATCATCTTGGAGTACACTGCTAACTGAAAATCATGTTAACTGTCCTCTCACTGATGTCAAGACACTCTCCAAATTTGAAGTCGATTGGTTCAATACTTCTCGAGTTTTTGGTAGGACAAAAAATATGTAAAGATCCGACAATGCAAGATGGCTGGTGGTGGTCATCTTGGATTATACAGGTAAATGAAAAGCAATCCCAACTGTTTACTCATCGATGTCAAGACACTCTCCAAGTTTGAAGTCGATCGGTTGAATAGTTCTCGAGTTATTGGTAGGACAAAAAATCTGTAAAGAAACAACTGCTGAAATCTAAGATGGCTGATGGCGGTCATCTTGGATTACGCAGGTAACTGAAAAGCAATCCCAACCGTCCTCTTGCCCATGTTAAGACACTCTGCAAGTTTGAAGTCGATCGGTTCAATGATGGTTCTGAGTTACTGATCGGAATCACGGACGCCCAGTGTTTCCTCTCCCCCCCTCCCACTGATGTGGTGGGGGACAATAAGATGCCTTTTACAGTACGTGAATACTCTAAACGGAGTACACATATGATATTCAGGGATTATAATTCAAATGAGATTTGGTTATGACAACAAGTTAACTCTCAAGTTAATGATTAACGTTTTGTAATACATCCAAATACTTTCAAAAATATGGTTACCATAGCAACAGGTTATTAAGAGCGTTATTTTGGAAATTCCGTCGATTACGAAATTTTAATTACTGAATCTGCAGCGAAGAGTGTTTGTGCGATTCATGTTCATTGCAAAAATCCCTAACTATCAAAGCTCCTGAAATAAAACGCTTAGTTACCGGTTGCTATTCCAAATACGTAAAAAAAATCCAAAGAAATTTGAAGTGCAATATAATCAGTAGGAGTAAATAGCAAAATTCTCACAATAAAGATGGTAACAATATACACGTATTTCTCTCCTAAAAGTTTTTTTTTTTTTCATTGGAGTTCTCATTTAACAGATGTTGTCCTTTCAAGTAAAGAAGTCATTCTCTGGATAGATGGGCCAAGATTGGAGGAAAGAAGTCCGTTTACTTTTGTGCAGAACACAGGAAGGAAGCAATCAGAGATTGCTCAATTGTATGCCCCCCCTTCCACTTTAATCCGATACTGCCCCGCCATTGTTCTGTTCTTTATTGGTTGGTGGAGGCCTAATTTGGATAATTATAAAAATTCTGTTTGTCACTTTTTTGCCATGCCTCACATAATACATATTCCAAGTATCAACCAACAAGTGATAATATGATGCTTCGATGCAAGATCGTCGCCAGGGCTTTCGCCAAATCCGAAAATGTGACCTGGTCATGAGACCTACATTCCTTGGGAGTATATTGTGGTGAAATTATGAAGCGATCAGTGAACTTTAGAATTTTGCACCCAATTCACTGTTTTGGGGGCAATTTCATACTTCAGGACCTATGTTGTTTGCTTTGGAATGTAGAATAACATATAATATAGCCATTTTCCTGGTTCAAATCGGTTATGGACTGAGATCCAGCTTGGACAAATAAATATATCCCATTCACTTAGGTTTAAACAAAGGGCAATAACTCTTGAAGATATAACCGAAAACAGAGAACTTCACGCTGCACATCTATGGGTCACTGACCACATATCATGCAAATTTCGTACTTGTTCATACAATATTAACTGAGATCGAGCCCTACAAATCCCAATTCACAAAGATTTGAGGAAAAAAGGGCCATAACTTTTGAAAATATACGCGAAATGTGGAGAAACTTTATGCTGCACAACTACAGGGCACTGCCCGCATATCCTGCAAATTTCATAATTGTCCATACAATATTAACCGAGATCCAGCCCGGACAAGTTCCAATTCACAAAGATTTGAAGAAAAAAGGGCCATAACTCTTCAAAATATATGTGAAACGCGGAGAAACTTCACGCTGCGCAACTACAGGGCACTGACCACACATCCTGCAAATTTCATAATTGTCCATACAATATTAACCGAGATCCAGCCTGGACAAGTCCCAATTCACGGAGAATTCAGGAACAAAGGGCCATAACTCTTGAAAATATAAGCAAAACGTGGAGAAACTTTACGCTGCACAACTGTGAGTCACTGACCACATATCATGCAAATTTCATACTTGTCCATACAATATTAACCAAGATCCAGCCCGGACAAGTCCCATCCACAGAGATTTCAGGAAAAGGGCCGTAACTCTTGAAAATTATACCGGAACTCGGAAAAAACTGTACGCTGCACAACTATGAGCCACTGGCCACATTCCATGCAAGTTTCAATCCTGTCCATCAAATACTAACCGAGATATTGCCCGGACAAGAAATTCGGACGGACAGACGGACAGACGGACAGACGGACGGACAAAGCGATCGCTAGGGGGGGCATAATTAAAAAAGTTTACTTGAAAACAATCCCTTGTAAAGCCAAAAATGTATTTCTTCAATTTTGCACGAAAAGCTATAGTACCCAAGTGTTATACTATAAAAGTTCGCAGTCAAAAGTGACATAAAATGACGCACTGTATTTGGTTTTGTCGTATATGCATTTCAATGGACAGGTTTTAATGATAAAAAAATATCACTCCCTTAATCAAACCTAATCTCATCTTTTCAACATCATTTCGGTTAAAAGGTGTCATATTTCGACATAATAGTATACGAAAAGGAACTTTTACAGTTTAAAACAGGAGTATTTTCGTATTTTCCTTGTATATGACACACGGCTTTATTTTGCGGAATTCAAAAAAAAAAAAAAAAAAAATGGCTTCGCAAACGAAACTGCTAGAAAGAGTTTCTCGGATGAACTCCACATTTTCTCCGAGAGAATTTTGATGAATTGTTTGAGAGCTTGGAACCACAAAGTGACGATGAAATTCCAAACCACTTTCAGCTCAAATTGCTGTTTTCCAAACTCTTGTGTCAGGAGACCTGAATGACCGAAGATTTATCACAGGAGAAGCCAAGCAAAAAAAAAATAAAAAAATTAAAAACCACCATAACACATATTCTCCACCCCCTGAAGCAAATTATAGGCTAGGTCAGAGGCCTTAAAAACTTATCATTCCCCACAATACACAAAATAGAATACATTTATATATTTTGTAATAAGTATTTGCCAACAATTGCTCATCCTGCAGAACAGTGGAAACATGTTATTCAAAGAGTACAAACTCGAGATTCGATCTGCAAGAACCCCGAAGCCACACGCTTCTGGAATTCCCCTTTTTGTACCACTGGTATTTTTGTGGGTATTGTCGTAGTGGTAATTAGGCTTACTGTTACCCAGACATGATCGGCGAGATCTCGCGATAATTCGGTCTAAATCTCCAAGCGGTTAAGGAAATCACGCAATCTTGGCATGGACCCGTTGTTAACAGGATGTCCGAGGTGGCCAAAATCACGAAGACAACTGGGACAGAGGAAGTGGGGCTCGAACCACACGGGTCGTCAAGAATATTTGATCTCTGCCAAGTCTTCAATGTATTGGTAAGTGTCTCAAAAATATATATAAATAATGGAATCTAACATTTTTTTTAAAGAATAGCGATACTGCATGGCGCATATAACTGGAATTTACTTGTGTGTGTGTGTTTTTGCTGGGGTTGTTTGGGACAGGATTCCACTGCAATCATTGAAAAGCAAAACAAATGGTAATATATTTATTAGTATAGTTTATCTATAATTTGCGGCGAAAATGAAGTAAAAACAATGATGAAAATAATTCCTCAGTTGTCGATTATAATAAGGATTGAGTGAAGTTGATGACAATAAGCACACATGGAATGTTTATTTATGGACACTTTTCCATTAACATCATGATCAATCTATGCAACATTAAAAATCATATAAAACATAATCGGGTTTGAATATCTTTCCCTTGAAGCGGTTCCGAGCGAAACAAACCTCGGCACAAAAACATTTCTCTGTTTTCCTTCAAAATATAAGAGATTAAGTGTGGCGCATACAGCGAAATTCTCTCCAATTGTCACGTACACGGCCGTATTAATTTCAAAGACCTAACGGCGAACAATAATTTTATGGTTTCAGTTGCAATCGTTTTTTCCCTCGACCAACGCGTTTCCGCCACAGGGTTAACATGACGCCATGGCGACACGTTCTCTCATTCACAAGAGTGGGTAAACCTTTTCAGCGCTTCTTCAATGCCATTCTGGCCTTCGTCAAATGTCCACAGGCAAATGGTCATTGCAGAGAGCATGTGAAAAGGTGTTCGAGTGTAGCCTGCATGCAGAAACAACGCCAATGTTATTGGTCAGACTACATATGTTGCAATGTATTGGGATGGGCGAGATCTTCTTTCATGATAAAAGCCGTATATCCAGAAGTCATTTTGATGAACTTCTGATATAGCGCATATGTTCTTTTTCTGGTAAACGACACCATTCAATCTGGTCAGAAGTACACGTCCAGCCAGGACCTGAATGAACCAAACCTGTACTCTCAGGATGTCCAAGAATAGTACATGGTTGAGACAGAGCACTGACAATGGCAACAATATGTGATTGGTGGACCCCTTCACCAATCGCATACAAGGGTTTTTCGGATATATGCACACAGTCAAGACGAATCATTGGATTTCAGATCTTTGGACCCTCCATATATACCACGTAGCCTTGCCTATAGTCTTGGGGGTGAAACTATTTCAATCCACCACTTCAAACATCGGATATAGACACAGTCCAGTTAATCGACGCATACATCTGATTCACAAATGATAATACCACGCACATGAAATGATCAAATCGAACATTATTGTCTGTACCAGATGATCTGTTCTATAGTTTCGTTCTTATCTCGGAGTAATTTTTTTCGTACAATATTGAAATTTCACACAGTATTTAAAGTCAGTTAGTGTAATTTTATTTCCATATTTCATGAAAATCTGTTGAGAATTGAAAAAATCAACCATGTTATTTTTGGGCCATGATGACGTTGGTGTACCAAGCCATGCTAGGGTCCTATTAATAACTGCGCGGAGCCTAATCTTAACTGCGCGGGATATAATTTGGCGTCAAAATAGTTCCATAATGTCTTTACCCTAACTATATAGTGTTGATGTGGTGTTAAATGTACAATTTTTGGTGAAATTAAACTTAAGACGAACGTCACCGGTGGCTTCAAAATATAGGAGAAACCTCGGCATTTCCAGAACGCATCTCGTCATATCGTGTGACAAGATATATTCAGGCCAGCAAGTGGCTCACAGTGAAAATATAGGAGGAAAGTTGCCAAAATATAGGAGAAATATAGGAATTTTTTTAATAAAATATAGGAAATAAGGCAGTGTAACACTACTACATTGTATGTTCCAAAATTGGTAGTTTTTTGGTGTTTAATAAAATTATTTCCACTGAATGCGGTCATAGTTGTGGTGGTTGAGGACACCCGTTTTTCTGCTTGGTTTAAGAAATAGAAATTGAAATGTTTTCCTATTTGCCGAGAGAAGCGAGGCAATAAAATGTTCTGAAATGTATTTTCCCATGCCAAATTGACTCATTTCAGAGCATTGGTGAAGGTTTTCATCAGAAAAAGTCAAAATATAGGAAATATAGGAGGTTTTAAGTAAAATATAGGAAAATATAGGAATGACTAAAAAATATAGGAAATATAGGAGGCACTTAAAAGGCCTGTATATTTTGACAGGCGAATTGTCCACTTTATTGGCCCATGAATAGTGATTTGAGAAAAGCTTGGAATAACCATTCTGATAAATTTGGGGGAAATAGTTGTCTCGCGGCAAGACGTAACTGTATACGCTCATCTCTGAATTTATCTTCGCGCTATAGGTTTCTGAATATAAATGCGTTTCAAAGAGAAGATGAGAGATCTTAAGCAAATCTAGAAGTGAAAAATCATCCGACATAATTCCGGGATACAGCAAAAGAATGTATATTCAGACTGAATTTTACTGTGCGGGAATAGTTTTGCTGCTTTAAGTTTCATTTCGTTTGAACCAAGTCTATTGTGAAGGGTATGGGGACTGACTGCATTTGCGAAATATCACATTATTACCATTTCAAGTTTTTCCACCATAAATAGTCGAGGGATTCTGCCAAGATAACCCAGTGTGTCATCTTGATAAATGGACAAGTCTGAATAAAACTACAGGCCTGTCACCGTACGTATCAATTTCTCCGTACATCGATTTAACGTAAAAGGTGAATAATACTCTTCTCCATTTCAACACAATGTACGATTCGTTTCCTCCTCAAACAAGCAAATAGAGGTTTTGCCACCCCACTTTTTACAGCGAGGTAACTTGCATTTCCGTTGCCATAGAAACCGTGAAAAACAATACCTCTGTATTTGAATACTCTAGCCAGGTGACATTGCGAATGTTTTTCTTTGGGTTTTAAATTTCAGGTTCGATTGGCTGGCTTTCAATGAAGTGTTTCGATCAGGTCAAACAGGAGCGTCGTCAGCTCAACAAACGGCCATCTATGCACTACGCACAGAAGCCGAATGGAAAACGCATGGTGCCAGAACCGAGGTGGTCGCCGGCCAAACAAGACTTCGATCACAGATTCCCACGACTACCCCAAGCAGAGCCCGGCAACCATTCAACTCAACCGATCCACCCAATCTAGGTAAACCAAGATGTTATATCATGGAAATATAACATGTTCTAAACGCAAATCTATGAAAAATTCATATGAATGGTTTGCCGATTTTCTACCGTCTCCAAAACAGCCAATCATGACAAATTCTGCCTTTTTCATTTGACATTGGTTGGCGTTTAGTTCATGGATTTGAGGGACTTTGCACGGGTTGGTCCTTTGATATTTTCAACCGCCTGACAAAACCAGATTATCCGGCGGGATTAAACCCTTTGAAGTTTACGTTTTTACGCACCCACCACGAGGGTCAATTGTTGTTCATTGCGTCCATCCGAGGAAGTATAAACTCATGCATGAAACAAATATAGTTTGTGGTCTGCACACTACAAAAGTGCCCATAAGGAGAAATAAGCAAGATAGATAAAAGATAACAGGGCTGACGATGCTTGTTTGGATTTCAAGACAAGTCCGGGTGACATTATCTTTTTACTAGCATGGATTTCATGCTTAATGGACAATTTTTTGGTCTGAAATGTTGGCACAAAATGATTTATTGTGCACGTAAAATAAAACAAAACACCAATCCAGTGCCAGTCTAATAAAAGGTGGGAATATCTTAAAATTAGCATATCTCAAAGGTAGAATTTGATGTTTATTTTACATTCATTTGTTTCTGTTGGCTGCATTGTCTCAATGTCAAGTCTTAATGTCTACAGGTGCCATAGGATCATGAGACAAACACAATAAAGTTTGTTAGTCTGTGAAATAGTGGAATTTACCAGTGAAAACAACAGGATATTGTTTCTTCAATCTCTTTATTACAAATTCACTTACAAGCATACTCAAATTCTTGAACAAAAGTTCTGCATGTTTGTCTAATGATCTTGGGCAGCATTTAACATGATGATTCAACTCCCAAACTTCTTTAGGAGTGCTGACAAGTATTTTGAGAAAGAACTACAAAAAAATCCAATTTTCCAAAGATGGAAGCAGCTAGGAAAAGTAGAAAGAGAATGGAAACTTAATTTCAAAGTGGGAATGGCCTAAGTATATCTGTTGGGTAGATATGGCATTTTGACCTCAGGGATCTTTGAAATTAGATCAAAGTCTTGTCAGAGTGAACTTGTGGTCCATAAAAGACAGCAATGTGCCAAAGACAAAGACTTGAGCTCCATTTCTTATCCATCTCTATCACAAGAGGAATACACAAAGGCAGGGCATATTTCTGAAATATTGGCTACATAGGTAAACCTTCTTTATATCATATTATGTAGGAACGAAAAACACAGAGTCCTCTTTGATCAGAAAATCATAACAATAATCATAACATGAACAATATTAAATAACAGCACTTAAAGTACATACATGTACACAGTACAACCATAACACAATGAAGCACTTCATAGATTGGAATGGACATGAAAATGGTAAATAATTCAAGTAGATACATTACACTAATAAGCTTTGAAAAAGCAATAGAATCATGGAATATAAAGTGACATCTAAAATGAATGATAAAATGACCACGACAACATCACATCCAAAACAAAGATGTCGAGAGAAGTTCTCAATTCAGGCAAACAGGGATAAATACATGTAAATGCTTTAATATTTTGAATGATTCCACTGGAAATGACTCCTTGCGGCTATAACAATTGGCACAACCAGAAGTCTAGAAGCACTGTACAACACACTTCCCTAGCGGACACCAGTCAATAACTCCGCTCTTCGCTTTAATGCTTGACCGAAATGCATCTCTGGATTCAATTTCAAGTGACCAACAGACAGAGCTCCCACCATGTAGCAAATTGCAAATTTGAAGCAAGCTATTTTAGTGCCAGCTGAGAAAGAGCCATTGGTGGCATACATTCCAAGTGTGATGTATTCAATTGTAGCTGGAGATGCTGCTGTGGACAGAAGCAAATAGAAAATGTCTTACTTCTAGTCTGCATGGTACAATCTTGTGGAACTCTATCAGCAATAGCCACCATACATGATGATAGCGATGGCATTCTCTAAAAACTTGCCAAGATAATGTACAAATTATGAGCCCAAGACATGCAAATTTTATATGACTGGTAGCAAGTTGTTTTTGTGAATTTATTTCACATAGGTGTTTATACTATCTGACTCAAAGAGAAATTTTCAGAAGCGAGTCCATGGGAAATGTTAAAATTGTGTGAAGTTCGGGCAAAATTTTGACATATTCAATGTCAAAAGACTGGGATTTTGTAATACATAGATAGATATATCACAATTTGGTGAAAAAGGATTTTCTTTTCATGAAAGATAATCATTATTGGTATATTCTAATTATTTGTCTTAGTTTCAACATTTCCTTCAGTATTTTTTCTTGTTCATCAATACAAAAACTGTGTTACGTGAGTGACACTTGAATAGTTGAAAAAGTAATCTTTGTTTTTCCTCACGCTACAGTTTCAAGAATGAATTTGTCAAACTTCGTCTCTAACTTTGGCTTCACATCTACATAATAATTCAATTTCATGAACCTTCAGGCATGATAAGTGATATGATGGACATGTTTTATATCTGTCATGCATGTAACATGTGCGTTACGTGTGTGACATGAGATCTCTTTCTATATTTTTGCGGAGAAATCCCACAGTGAAGTGAAAAAGAACATCTTCTGGACATTGAATAATTGTGAAGATTTGGAAATTTACCCTCACTTGTCTCTACCAGCTTCTACTTCACGTCTGTTTAATTATTTAATGTCATAAAATAAGGCTCAAGTTAGAGGATAGCCATTTTGCATATATATGTCACATACGTAATGCATGTAGGTAATATGTTTTTTAAAGTGATCGTAAACCCTCAAGTGAAGTTTTCATCAAATGAAAGACCATTGGAAACTGTGGAAAAATATTTATTGTAATTTTTTACGATTTTATTACACAGAGTAAACTGCAAATAAAGAATTGTATTCTATGGTGGTCGGTTGCAATCATATTTAGGTCCAGTGACGTCACACTGCCTTAATACATATATTTCAAACTTTGTATGCACTTTCCAATGCTTGATTCAAGCTTAAAGTGTGTATACTTTGAGTTTCAACACAGACTCACTGTTCCAATGTGCATGTTTCACCAAAATATGGGAGATGGTAACTCATAAGTGTCAAGTCAATTTGAATATTGCATTTAATTTCCCAGATTTTGGTGAAACATGCACATTGGAACAGTGAGTCTGTGTTGAAACTCAAAGTATACACACCTTAAGCTTGAATCAAGCATTGGAAAGTGCATACACAGTTTGAAATATATGTATTAAGGCAGTGTGACGTCACTGGACAGTTTCCAATGGTCTTTCATTTGAAGGAAACTTTACTTGAGGGTTTACGATCACTTTAATCATCCTCTGCAATGTCACACTGCATTTTTATAATAATAAAAGGATATGGGCACTCAAAATGAGTACTGTATCGATATATTTCATAGTTTGTCATTGAAACAATGTTCCATTCAGCTTTGTTTTTCCGTCTGATCACAGAAGTAGACCGTTACATCTTTCTTCTTGTGGATTCTGGTTATCATGGTTATTCAATAAGGTGTCATCACTGAGTGCCAATTGAAAATTTTGACATCCATTTTCAATAGGCTGGTGTTTTGTCCACAGAGGGTCCTGATCATGTGGCTGAAGCATATTTAGTCCCAAGGAGGTAGGAGGAAGAGAGGACAGGCAGACCCGAATTGGGTGTGTGACCAGGTGCTGTACTGGCTGGGCTGATCAGTGTCCAGGATAATAGGAACTGTGGGAACATATGTACAGGCACCATCGCGATAGGACTGAAAAATAGTTGAAAACGACGTTAAATCCTACTTACTCACTCCTGCTTTCAGAGGAAAGAGCATGCCCAGTCTCCTGAGGGTATTTAAAATTTCCAGTCTGGTTGGGAAATTCTGCAAAACTTCAGCCAATCTGTTTTGTCCTGATGCTGTGACACCTCTAATAATTCAATCCCCCATCAAAATTCACTCACCCCCAATTTTGGAGACAAAATTCAATCAGTAGTTCTAATAAATCTGATCGTCCTCTAAAATCATTGAAAAATAGAGAAACAATGGATTATTTGCATGATTTGAACCATTTTTCAACATCGACCAGTTATAATAAATTTGATCATTCCCAGAATTTATGGCTGAAAATTTCACATCCTCTGATTGAATTATTAGAGGGATTACCATGGTTACAGCAATAGGCAGATGAAAAATTGTCTGACATAATTTCATATGTGAATTGATTCTACAAGTGAAGAAGCCAGTATTACAATATTCTTAATTGTAGAACGGATCTGCCACAGAAAAGAACTTTTTATTTCAATAATATATTTTGGGAAGATTTTGGAAAGATATCGCATGATGATATTTTTTTCATATAAATGTAGTTTAATGAAATAGCTGCATCATACGGAATGTATAGAAAATATGTCTTTTTTTGAAAAATTAAAACAATTTGTAATTGAAAAAGGCTGCTTGCTTGAGCATATGTTCATGTCTATGCATTGATAACATTAAGCTACACACAGCTTTGGTATGAAAGCACTAAACGTCAGTGGACGACTTGTAAACACAGCGGTTTTAGATGTTTACCTTCAAGTTCAACTCTTCGTCATGACGGGGAAAAAATCATAAGTAGAGTACCATATATATGTTCATCAATTACTGTATACTGGGAGAAGCATGTAATTATAGGGAATAACCCTGGGGAAATATTGGCTATAATTACCAACAATTGAAGGTATTAATGTCAGTAACTAAATATAAGAACACAATTATTTCATCAAACTCAATCTAGGTTTATTTGTTTGATAATTACTCAATTCAAATCAAAATGGCTTAAATATATTCGTCAAATGTGGTAATCCCTCGAACAATTCAATCGCATGAAGTGAAATTTCCCACCATAAAATCTGGGGGTGAGCCAATTTATTACAACAGGGAGTTGAAAATATGGTTCAAAATGATGCATATAATCCATTATTTATTCATTATTTCAATGATTTTAGAGGGTGTTTATATTTATTGGAGCCATCAAATTTTGTCTGAAAATTTGCGATGATTGATTTCTTAGAGGGATTACCATTCTGTTAAAAAGACACATGAGAAAGTAAATCATCAGCAATAAGTTGGACTTTATACATGTATGCTTGGTCTTTCTCTCGATCCTATCTTGCTTTGAATGTGATGACATTTTGCAGCATGTCAAAGCTATTGCCGTCGGGCTGCACGCTGAGCGTCTGTCCGTCATCCGTACAGACCTGCAGGAAGCCGTGTTCGTCCAGGCCACGGATGACAGCCTCCTGTCCCCCCTCGCTCTCTAGCCTCACTCTGGCGTCACTGCAAAAATTCAGATGCGAAACACACCCAATTAAATGAAACATTTAGCTACATGGATCAGAGGCGGTCTTGTTCATACAGAGGACGAATGGCGGGCAGACAGAGTGGCGCCATCTATTGAGCAGACTGTGTTTACAGAGTTGTGCTTAGGTCATTCTCGTTTGCTCGGTCCGATCAATGTGTATATTGTATTCATAATTTGGGGACTTGTGTTACACTGTCAGAAGGTTGTCAGTTGTCTGTCGGATTCAGACTTCAAAACACATCTGGTCGCAGCACACTCTTACCGTCTTTATCAACGCTCCCTTCAAACACTGTATGTAAATGGTTGGACAAACATTGGTGAGAAGATTGCCTCCACAAGGGGCTATCACCTACTCTGCCACAGCGGGAAGCATACAGAAAAAAAAGTCAGTCAAATTCCGGCCTCTCTGAAAGCATTTTTTTACTCAGAAAAATATCAAAAGAATGAATTATGGATTGATATATCCCAAAATCAACACGGCTCACTGTGGAAATATAGATCACCACTCAACAGTATTCTACACTGAGGTACAATATTGATGTTGGCTATTTCATAAAAAAGCATATGATCGGAGATATAACGTAAGTTGAACAGTTGTCGGTCTTGGGTCTACAGAACTATTGATAACAACACAAGGATGTGTAATAATCGATGACGCCATTATTGGCTTTAACTATCATTTACATGCTAGTTTTTGGAGTGGTTAAGCGAGAGAAGCCAGTCCCATGGAAAACTGACTCAGCATCAATGATTTCTTGAATTAATCGGTCATTAGTTTTAACAACCTTTCAACTGAATCAATGGCCGGATTGAAAAAAAGAAATCAGAGAATGGAGTAAAGTTTTTGGGTTTAGAGGCCTGTTATCTCATGGGGTACCGACCTACAAGCAGTGTTATTAAAGCATTTGGAAGGGTGGGACAAGATTTGGTTTAGGAAGTAGAGGTAGGGTTCATTCAATGTGTAGAATGATATAAGTTTTCAATATATATGAGGTTAGGAAGCAGGGCGAGGATTAGTTTAGGACATAGAGGATGGGACTCGGTGTCCTTAGGGTGAAGATTTGTTCAATAGGTCTACAATGAGATGAGCTGTCTGGATACATGAGGTTATAGGGTGGGGCAAGGCACAGATCAAAGACAGAGGGATTGGGGAGGCGGGGGTTGGAGAGGCAGGGTTTGGGGCAAGCATGTGTGTGACCCTGATGTTATTCCAGAGGCACGCAGACTCAATATATGTGTACGAGTAAGGCCTATATTTTAAAATATATTTTGCTTGTGGTTACCCAAACGACTGAACCAAAACATAGCAACTCGGAAGTTTTTATTTTCCTTTGAAGTAGGTGAATATCTTTCTTTTTTTTCCAAACCATTTCTAAAGATGTTCAAGAAATATTCCATCGACGAGAACTGTGCGCACCACAACACGTGTATGCCCATGCAAGCTGCCTGTGCATAGATGTCACTGTGGTTGCACCATTTTCACAACAGTGACCGAGCCTCACATTGAACCATTAGACTGTTCTGTGGAGACTGTTCTAAAAAAAACCTTAAAAGAAAATCTTATCACAGTACGACATGATAAAAACTGTCTGAGGACGTGTGCGAGGCAGAAATAAACATCAGCACAGGCTCATCCGTAATATTTGGGTGTAAGCTAACTTCTGCCAATGGAGAAATTTTCCACCCAGAATTTGATAAAACAAGAGACACTGTGGAAAAAATAACAAATGAATAAAAAAAACAATAAACCAACCTAATGACCCAAATTTCTTGAGAGGACCTCATTATAGTACCACAAACAAAGTATATTTTAAATCATGCTCAATGTCCTTCCTCCAGCTCCTACACTCATATTGGATAAACATGTGTTAGGTGGAGTATCACAGGGAATATTCTAGACCTGCAGGTTTAGCAGCCTGTGAAGTGGTAATTATAGCCTGGTGTTAATTACAGTCCTCATCAAGCAGCTAGCACTTGTCAAGTCATTACAGTGGCCAGGAGCTAGTACAAGTCTTCCTATAAATTTCTGGAAACAACTGCCACTGCTAAAGTATGTCTCACTATATAACTGAGTATATATACATTTCACTTTAATGGGGGTAAATGTTGACTTAGCTAGGCCTCCATTAATTTGAACCCACCCCAAACAAACATTTCTCTGGGCTGAAACAGGCAAGACATAAGCATGTGCTAAGTGGAGGGGTGCACCATTGCATAGACTGCCTCAGATGTAAGTCCCAGTTACATATATGCCTGACAAAATGTCTTGGGCTAGTAAAAGACCTGTCACACAGACAAACAGACACACACACCTATTAATCTTATCATGTCCTCTGCCAGTCAAATTAGATGCAATACGCTCAGCACTTGTATATTTCCACTGTCACACCATGACATCTTTATAAATACAGTTACTGCCTTTAAAATTTAGAAATCTGGTTTTGTCTTTCAATGATCTCATCTATTCCAGCTTGAAATCTTTCAACGAATACTTTGAAATGAATAGTAATCCCAACTCTGAAACGTCTCAAGAATTCAGAGAATTAGGATCCATCGTTGTTTTGTTTTAACTGCAGAGAGGTTGGCTGACATTTCTCACGGGTTCCTACATGAATGAGATACTAAACTGGATGTCTTTTATCAGGGCATTCATCATTTCTCAGTTCAGACATCAGTTCAGACAATATTTCAAGGAGGACAGGACTTTAGATACGCCTAATTTTAATTGGGCACATGTACCATGTACCATTTATTTGGCATGACAAATTATTAATAAGGTCGGCTCGTAACCCAAAATTATAGAAAATATTGAAAATATCCAAATAGAGTGATTGAGCGAGTGAATAAGATTTAACGTCGCTTTCAACTATATTTCAATCATATCATGAAGTTGGGTCCTATTCCTTTTCACATCCGGGAGTGAGTGAGTGAATATGATTTAATGTTGCTTTCAACTATATTTCAGTCATATCACAACCTTGGGTCCTATTCCTTTTCACACCCGGGAACCACACGGGTGGGGTCCTATTCCTTTTCACACCTGGGAACCCAACAGGTGCCTCAGTTAGTCGCCTCTTACGACAAGCTCTGTGAGGAGCTGAGGATTATTCTTACCATGACCTGCGGTGTGCACAACGACATCCCAGGTCAATCCCCGGAAGCCCCACGGGTGGGGTTCTACTCCTTTACAGGCAAATTTTGTAAATTTTTACTCAAATGTACTGAATATGTCTCAACACTGATTTTCAATGCAAAAAAAAAGTATTTTAAAAAATTTAATAAATAATATACATGTAATTATATATTTGCTCTATATTTTGGGTACATTTGAAATTTGAGCACAATGTTAAACGTCATGTCTTGAGTGTAATTCAAACTGTTGGAGGAATGCAAGTTAGAGGACAGAATGGGTAATAACAGAAAGCTAGGCCATGTTTTCATAACTTTCCCAGTAATTAAGGCCATATAAGACTGAAAGGGGGAGTTTGGTTCAAAGTCACACTCAAGGTTATTTCACTCATATGGTGACAGGCAATTTTAGAGGTGGAGGAAGCCGGAGTACCCGAAGAGAGAGAACCACTGCCCATGGGCAAGTAACTGGCAAACTTTCACACATGTATATCAGCGGGGCTCGAACCCATGCTGGTTCAGCATTGTGAGGCTAGCGATTACCAGTGAAGTAACTTTACTACCATTCTCATGGCATCAGATTGTATATCCCCTATTGTCATATATACCCTCTGATGTCAAAGTGGGGCTAATTGCGGCGCGCAGCTTTTCTGCGCATGGCTCTCGCCCAATCAACACCCTCCGTTACTAAATGAAGCGAACTTGTGGAGATTACCGAATGGGGCCGATGATTTCCGAAGAGCTCAGCATGACTTCGGCAAGCCAATCAACATAGGCGTTGTATATCGACGAGAACGAACAGCGGCAAATCTTTGAGAGGCGACCTGTTTAAAAAACCGGACTGGTATTTGTGATCTGTCAGTTAACTTCCATCATGAAAGAGCAAGTAAATGTACTTCGAACCCTGGGATTTACTGCCACATATCTTGGACCTGGCGATTGCAACAGAGAACATGTGGCTGTCGCCATCGGGACCCCTCGGGCCGGGCCCAGAGCAATTGTGGAAATAATGTTTCTGACCCCAACAACTCACATATTTGGGGTGGGCATAATTTTACCTGTATGATATAGATCATAGACAGACAAAACAATATAGCAATAGAGCAGTGATTACCTATAGTAGATGTAGTCGAACGATTACTGTCTATTCACAGCAATCCACACAGGTTTGTGTGAACTCCTGAAAAACACATCCCATGGCACCGACTTTCAATAGGCTTCTGGTACTGGCTGTATTAAACAACTGTATGAAGTTTCATTGTTGTGAGTGAAGGACTTTTTGAGATAATGTGTTTACAAGGATATGGACCAACAGACATGTATAAAGGGGCAGAACTCCTGAAAAACACATCCGATTACACCGACTTTCAATAGGCTTCTGGTACTGGCTGTATTAAACAACTGTATGAAGTTTCATTGTTGTGAGTGAAGGACTTTTTGAGATAATGTGTTTACAAGGATAAAAACAGACAGACATGTATAAAGGGGCATAACTCCTGAAAAACACATCCAATGGCACCGACTTTCAATAGGCTTCTGGTACTGGTTGTATTAAACAACTGTATGAAGTTTCATTGTTGTGAGTGAAGGACTTTTTGAGATAATGTGTTTACAAGGATATGGACCAACAGACATGTATAAAGGGGCATAACTCCTGAAAAACACATTCGATTACACCGACTTTGAATAGGCTTCTGGTACTAGCTGCATTAAACAACTGTATGAAGTTTCATTGTTGTGAGTGAAGGACTTTTTGGGATAATGTGTTTACAAGGATAAAAACAGCCAGACATGTATAAAGGGGCATAACTCCTGAAAAACACATCCAATGGCACCGACTTTCAATAGGCTTCTGGTACTGGCTGTATTAAACAACTGTATGAAGTTTCATTGTTGCAAGTGAAGGACTTTTTGAGATAATGTGTTTACAATGATAAGATGGACAGACGGACAGACGAACGGACAGACGGACGGACGGACGGACGGCGGAGGCAACGACAATACCGCTCGAGGGGTAAAAACTACAGGAGGGATCTTATTCATTTGTATTCTCAAGCCTCAAATTACTGTTAAACCAGGAAGAGAACCGCGATTTGCTAATTAAACACGGGAAAACCACGGCAGCTATTGTCGCCGACGTGGCTCATGCGGTGATTCCATGCATGGTAAGTTTATAAACAGGTAAATTATAATAATAAAATAATAGTAATAAATTATAATATAATTTTTAATATAATACTGAAAATTGAGATAATACTGTTATTGTCATTTTTTAATTCAAAGCCAATTTATTTGATAAACATTTTTAAGTTTGAGCAAATTTAAATAAGCTAGTTTGGTAAAAAATTGCCATTTGAAAAAAAAAACTCAATCAATTATTAAATTAAATACCATTTACTAAACTGAAATCCGTTATTCTCAGACAAAATCTTAATATTATTTATGGTTATAACTAGGGAAACACATTAACTGCAGATATATTATTATTTAATATTTAGTACTATGAGGAAATTATGCCAATGATGTGTTCCGATGCATATTTCTCGTCCACCTCCTCTACTGATTGTTTTTATTACTTACTTGTTGCACATAAATACATAATAATATATACCTCGGGTACTCAGGTTCAGATGAGTAATTTTGGCTGAGTAATTTTTTCAATATTATTTTTTGTGTTGACTTTGATTTGTGTTATCCTTCTTCACTGGGTTCAAGATCGGCGACATAAAACACAGATATCATTCGATACACATGGCCATAATATAATTTTCTGAAAGATGCACGCTTGTTGATTGTCTGGTCACATCAGCCACATGCTTGATTCACTTTCCAGGGTCATTATCAATTAATGCTTACAATAGCTCTCGGCATGAATCGGAATGCTGGCCTATCCAATGTTGTTTACAATATGACCGCCCATCTCCACGCCGTGATCAGCTGTGATGACGTAGTCAGCCGGAAAATATAACGCGCTCTCTCACTGGCTCAGCGGAAAAGACACAATGCGGCTGCGCGCCAGACATTTCTATAGTGGTGAAGTCAGAGTCTTGTTTACCGACGGTTTGGAGGTTACAAACTCTGACGTTGGGAGAATGCTTTACTACAAGACTGAAGTATTTTATCTGATTAAAAACTGCTATGGTACTAGATCTGATACGGTACATTGATACTTCAAGGGTGTATCAAAGCCATTTTGCTAACATGGTCGTTCTTGGTATCAATGCCGTTCTGGGATCAATGCTGTTCTGGGATCAAAACTTTTCTGGGATCAAGGTCCTTCTGGTATCAAGTCCATTCTGGTTTCAAGGTTATTCTGTTATCAAGGTCATTCTGTTATCAAGGTCATTCTGTTGACCTTCTGGCCTAAAAATAGCGACCGTCATGCATGTGACCATCTGTTACATTAGATGTGTGTCAGAAATAGATGAAAGATTGATGAAAACCTTCATTCGCAGCTGAGATTTTACAAACACGAAAGACAGATCGCAAATGTAGTGCACAATGATTTCCTGTGTGAATAATAGGGTGTACCTTTAAACTTGGCAAACGTAAAAGATCTCTTCAACATTAAATACATGTATATTGTTCAACTCCTGTATTTATATTTGAAATATTTCCATCAAACTAATCCACGTACCTGTGAAGCCAGTACTGATAGTAGAGCTGACAGAATTGTTCTGGGCCATACTGCTGAAACTGGTCTATGAGTTCCTCTATGATGGTGATTACACGGCCCAGCAGTTGCTCTGTTGAGAATAACTCTAGCGAGGTTCCGTTCTGGGCATTGTACTGCCTGATGATGTCATTGATACAGATTGTGGGGTTACTGTTGGACACATTGAATCCACAACCTGGAAACAATACATATTGCGCAATATATTAATATTCATATTATTTGGTAGAATGGACACCAACATGTTTTTGTTCCCAAAAATAAAGAAGAATAAGTGCAAAAATGTTATTTTATTTCAGTTCGTTTTAAAAGATGAAAGTCAACCATGATCTTGGGGCTCTCAGATGCTGAGAAATGGCTCTGATAGCATATCTGAGCATCTAAGGGTCTTTGTTGTTTGGGGCACTAGGTGGGCCCCAGACACCACACCTAGTATTTCACCGCACTAAAAGTGTGGCTCAATTTCTTTTTCACAAAAAATAAGTAGAAGGCTCCATTCTAAGAATTTCCAGATGATCAAAAGCGTTTTGGTTACATTATCCACATCAACAGCAAAAATGAAAGTGATGAGCATCAGCTTTGGCGAGATTCAGTTGCTGTGTATGTAGCCAAAGCACATCCAGACTGATTGTGGAGCACCGGGCAAGTGGTAACAGAAAAATATCAAAAGAACTTTTCATTGACTCGCATATGAAGTGCAACTGCACTGATAGCAGTCAATTCAACAATGTTTACTATCATCTGAGGTATGACATACAGTGAGTGAGTGAGTGAATATGATTTAACGTCGCTTTCAACTATATTTCAGTCATATCACGATGTTGGGTCCTATTCCTTTTCACACCCGGGAACCACACGGGTGAGATCGTATTCCTTTTCACACCCAGGAACCCCATGGGTGCCTCAGTCAGTCGCCTCTTAAGACAAGCTCTCTGAGGAGTATTCTTACCATCACCTGCAGTGTGCACAATGACATCTTAGGTCAATCCGCGGAAGCCCCACTGTATGACATACAGTATTCAACTGCAATTGTATATGAGAATTCTGATTATCAAATGAGTGAGTGAGCGAGTGAATAGGGTTTAACGTCGCTTTCAACAGTTTTTCAGCTATATCACGATGGGGAAGGGAAGGGAGGGGGAGGGGCGGGGGTACCTACTTGTAACAGAGCAGATCTAATGCTGCCATTTTATAGTGCTGTCCCACCGAAATATCATGCCGTAGGCAGACATGACACCCAACTCAGTCACCTTATACTGACACCGAGCGAACCAGTCCTTGTTCTATCCTCTTAATGCTGAGCATAAGCGAGGAAGCAACAAGTTCCATTTTTCAAGTCTTTGGTATGACCCTGCCTGAGCTCGAACCCAGTACCTACCGCTCATGAGGCCGACGCTCTAACCATTAGACCACCGCAGTGCAGTCTTTATCAAATGAGTCTTAGAGCACAATCAATGGAGATCTAGTATATAGCACCTCTAGTGACCAAGAATCACAAATGTGCTAATCTGAATCAGTTGGAAAACATGAAGAGTTAGAATTGATGCTGATTTAAGGTGCACTGTATAATTACATCTTTTCCCAGGATGCTTCGCGCGGTGGTCTGTAGGGGATTCGCCATTTTCTGCAACATTTTTACATATTCAAAGAACTGTGCTAACTTTTGTGTTGATCACAAAATTTCTATTTATCTTGAAATACACCAAACAATACGGTTTAAGGTAGCTTTGTGCGAATTATCATCCAACTGTATGCTAAGGAAAGATATATTGGTGATTCACACCTGATATCAATTCACTCAGACAGTCAACTCTGCTACAGTCGGTGAGATCCTGACAGCGCTAAGAGGTGCAAAATGCAATGCATTCCTGCAAGAGCTTGATTACAACTATGAAGCCAAAGTCATACAAAGTCATATCTATATTCTACATATTTTTATGTGCTTCAAGTAGTGTCAATGTCATTGTAACGTTACAAGTGTCAGTGATAATAACACTGATGTACAAGCTAATTTGTCATGTTCTGTAAACTGAGATTAAATGAAGACTATCTAAAGAGTAAATGAAATGATGGGTAGAAAGGTCAGGTCTACAACCAGGAAAGCCAACAGTGATGAGCATGATTTAACCCTGCAATTAAATACGTTTTTTCCTCGGGGCAAACAAGTGATTCATGATGGCTGAATAGTACAAAATGTATAATGAATATGACAAGCTAGGAGTGACATCTTCATAAGCCCAATCCAATCAAAATTCAAGACAGATTTTTCCAAGTAAATTTTCCCTAGGATATGAACAGGGTGGTGATAACTCCCAGGTGCCTCTATATGGGAGGTATTAATCTAGATGTTGATATCAGAGTAGCTCTGTTATTGTTTTGACATCTAAATACCAAGATTAAAGGTGTTTTCAAAGAAGTGTGACTAGGAAAATTTGATTGGCAACATCCATGAGAATAAAGCTGTGGGCAAAGTTGATTGGTTAAACTGATGACTGGCAGGCAAGCTCCATACTGGTTAACTATAATAAATCTTAAACAGGTCTGGGCATCGATCAGTGGTCAGACTTTTATGGATGTAGGAGTAAATGCTTGAACGAAATTACAGATTTATGGGTACATATGAAAATAGAAAGAAAGGAGCCCACAATCATATGGTCACCAATGTATGTGAAATTGGAAAGAGAAGATGCAGAGACTCTATATGCTATAACACCATTCATATGCCTTTTAATTTTCACAATTGCTCAAGCAGAAGGATTCATTAAAACTTGATATGTGTAATGGGTATTTACATTTAAAACATGTTATTATTTACAATGTGCAACATATTTCTTGAATAGATCTTCAGATGATAATTTTGCAAATTTTTGAGGAATTTTGTAACATGTTATCAATAATGGAAATGCAATGATATAAATAAATGTTTATCAACTATATTAAGATCCATCCAAGAAATATGTTGCACATTGTAAATAATAACATGTTTTAATGTAAATGCTATATACAATAATGTAGCCGGGATGGATATAATCCATCAGATACATTTACTCTAATTCACGAGGTGCCAAGGTTGGTGCCAAGGTTTGTGCCAATTACAAACAGAATCCAGAGGAAGAGATCATTTAGTACTTGAATTCACCAGAAGCTAACATATGAGAACCTGTGTAAGAGTTCGCAGGGTTAAGAGTGGGTACTTCTATCACAAGACCCTCACCTGGTTACAGGTAAAATCCGGCAATAAACTCCATCCAGTTTGAGGATGGAGCAGAATTTGGCTTGTTTGTTGACAAAGGGGCAATACGGTAGCACTCGGGCCGGAGTTGAGGGTTCTTCAGACTTAATTAAGTGCAACGGTTAGGCAAATAGGGCTACTTGTTGATGGAGCGCAGGCACAAACAGTGCGCCCTTCGGGGGATCACCCCAAAGACAGACAGGCCCCTTGGTAAATCTGACTAATGTATTGTCTGCATCACACATCACCTGGACAACAACAATCAGTGGATTAAGACGGGTCAGGTAATAAATCTCTATGTAAACTGCCATTCTCCAAACCCATGTCCCCTCCACTACAGAACAGCTGGTGATAAAGAGAACCAGCATTCAGACCCCTCCACACCCAAAGGGAGCTGCATGGCCCTAAAGCCCCACCCATTGTTCCTTGACCAATTGTTGTCCCATTGAGCGGCCTGAGTTAGACCTTTGCTGACCCGTACTCCCCACAAGACGGTTCATCGAGATGACCGCAGACCGAAGGCTCAATGCTGGAACACTATAATAGCCGTCGTCCAGATATGATATCAATGAAGATTTATTAGATTTTATAGTTTGTGGATTGATAGATTCATTCTAATAATGATTATTGCCTTGTTTATGGGGATTTCAAAGCTTTATCCAAGACATGAGCAAATTAGGAACACAATATATAGTCCAGCTAATTTAATAATATGTGAATACAAAATTCACAGGATAAAATCCAGTCCATATGCATGTCATCAATCACACTATGTTCAGGGCAGAAAAAATGAACAATCTATGGATCAATTAATCCTTGTTTACGGTTAACCCCATCACTGCCAAATGTACAAGATGAACTTTTTTTTGTCCATGAATTTAGTGATGATTTATTTATTTAATGAGGATAACTCAACTCTTGCTACAAAAATACACTGTTCTCTCACAAAGCCCTAACAATATAAGACAATACTGGCAAATTATTATTATTATTTAATTAAATTATTTATGTACACATGTTTCTGGATTTGAAAGTATTCAATGATGATACTTTTAGGGTTGATATATGTTCATTATCATTCTGCATTCTCCACATTAATTCCTAGACAATATGTCAGCACGGGTGACCTGACAGGTGCATTGATGCGGGACTCTTGGTGTACATTTGTGGTTTGTAATCTTTCTCTCCAGCCTATATTTACAGCATAGGGCAGCTTTTTAACCATTGATAACTGGTGTAAATATGGTAAATATCATATTCTATAACACCTGGTCCATAACATCGAGATAACCATGCAATTATTACACGTTTTAGCACAGTTATATGAAATCAACACCCATCAAGTGCAGGTGTTCATTGGGAGATTGCATTTCGCAAGTCAGATGAGGAAATGGACGTGACGTCTGCTTTCATACAAGTAACAACTGAATGTAATTACAAGATGAAATTTCTTTCTCAAGTTTAACTGTTGTTTCCATCATGAAACTGATTAACAAAGCGACACAAATAGACATATATCCACATAATTTCCACACAGCTGACATTTATATCAATCCCCATTTGAGAGACCACATAAACTCGTCCACTGACATTGGCATGATACCAACTGAGATGAGAGCATCAGTGGACAAGGTTTTTCAAGACAGGAGAAAGGTTGTCAAAGTTTAAATATGTTTTCAACCTTTCATTGTAATCTTTGTTGATAATCAATTTGAGTAGTGCAATAGAATAGAAATAATGTTTTCATAGGCATGCTAAATCGTTATTTTACGCATAAATTTATAAAAAAAAATTATAAACTTTCCCACACTAACTGTGTGTAAAATAACGATTTAGCATGCCTATGAAAAATTATTTCTTAATTATCTCACTATTCCAAGAAATGATCGTTATGCTTACAAGTTCCTGTTGCTTCGATACACTTTGTTGAGAAGCAACAGGAACTTGATAATGAAGGTCTAGCACTGTAATTGCACCTGTCTTTAATCAGCACCGAGGTAAGCGTCCTGTCTGTGTCTTGTGTGCTGTCCACAGTGTTTTATAGGGTGGATGGTGGGTGTCTGGTTCCAGGTTGCTTCAAAGATTTATTCTTTGAAGCAACATGCAGGAACGCAACTTGGCTGGGTGGTGCTTAGTTGGTTCGATGTGGTATGACTGAAATATTGTGACTGTTAAATCCTATTCACTCACTCACACACTCACCCACTGATGATAATTTTAGAAACTTTTAAGTCGAAAATATTCTAGAACTTTATCACTGATTTAAAATGTTCTCCATGCTTAAGCCACAGGAAGAGAAGGATCGTACTAAACCACAAATTTAAACATCACAGTACCCGTCGATCCACCGGTAATAATGGAAAGAAATACTTCACACCCACAAATACAAACCTATGCATGTATTTTGTAATAAAGACAAGATTCAGTTTTGAAGGCTTTTTGTATGTTTTTCCATGCTTTTTTTCATAGGGAAATTCAAAATATTGACTTTTTAATTAAATTTTGAATTCTGTTTTGCCTAAAAAGTTTGAGTTTTCTGATCCTTGTAGACATTGCATATGATAGCATGAACGAAAAGTTGGGTTGATTTTCAGTATTACAGAGTTGATAAGGATTTTGGGCTACAAAACCCCTGGAGGAGACAAAGAAAATATGGCTGCCAATTTGGGCCCATTGATTCTCATACAGTATCATACAGGGCATAGAACAATCCATTAGAAAATCCATCCTAGTTAAAAACCTAGTCAGTACTGAGCATACTATGATGTAGATGGTAATGGTGGGTGAATTATTTACTCAAACACTGATCCTTTTAAGAGCTGTAGTTTCATATACAGTCATAATTGGTCTCTCAAACAGAACTGGATTCATTTTCGACCCGCATCCCGGCGAATGAAGCCAAGAAAACAAAGCCACAATTAGACAGTGGGTCATCCGATATTATAATTTCCTTTTGATTTCCATAGTAAATATGGCAGACAAATGTAATGCAGTCATCGGTACACAGAGCCGGGAGGGGTGATATTTCTGGCCGAGCGAGCGACAAGCTAGCCTGTAGGACTGTGGGACCGGTATTTGGTAGTGATTCTCTCCGAAGGAACCCCCTAATGCAGGCTGGACACGTAGCCAGATAAAGCTAGAGTTCTGTTTGTGGATCTTATTAGAGCTTTCTAAGACCACAGAACTCGCAATCTGTATAGGAGAGATGTCGAGTAACAGTTTCAGTCCAAATTGCCAAATGACATCTCGTTAAATTAAAATCTCTGCCCTGCTGGTTGGGTTGGAGGGTGTCTCCTTACCGCGGTGAAGCTTTCACCGAGAGACGGCAATCGATTATGCCATATGAAAGTGTGCTAACTGCTATAAATGGTATCTACCCAACTGGTACATTGTTGATCAATGGCAAAGCAAACAGTTTCTCTGTAAGTCCAATTTGGCTAATGGCATTTGCTCCAGCAGAAAGTGCCTGTTGGACTGGGGATCTGATTTCATACAGGATACAGTCAGATAATGGCCGACTGGAGAACGACGCTATTGACGAAATGTTCACCTCTTTCAGTTTCAACTGGCTTATATCCTTCAGTGTTACACCAGTATAACCTGCCTGTATCCTCCAATGTTTTACCAGCATAACATTGTAAAAAGATGGGTAAAACATTGTAAAAATCAATGTGTATCAGTGGGTCGGAAAGGGAGACAATAGATAATGTTTCAAATACTAAATGTATCGGCAATTAATGAGATAAAACCCAGAAGAATAAAGGCAAGACTAGCTCTAGCTACATTGTAAAGCAATATGATGAAAACACTCTGCCGGGTTAGATATATTTCAATAGGGATGTAACCAGATGCCTATCTGGTGTAGAAATGCTAGGTCAAGGTCACCTTTGAAGATATTGGATCACATCTCTGAAGACGATACTGCGAAACACTTATGTTTGTATGTAATGTATACTGCTAAATCCATAGAAACCGTCTACCTAGTGTTTTGGGACAAATTTGAGGGAAAAAACCCCCCCATCCCTTGTTTTCCCATGCAGCAATAAACAGGAGGGAGGGCACTTCACAATGCTAAGCCCTTTATATGCTACTTTCTTGTCGTAATATTGCATGAATCAAACACTATTGCAAGGGGCCAGAAGAGGAAGGGATGTGTGGGTTGTGGAGGTAAGTTCAGGTGGGACCGACACAGGTGTCAGACACGGGTCCTAATACATTTCACATAGGATATAATTCAATTCTGCATGAATAATCCAATCTTTGCTACATTAAAAGTATGTTCATTGTTAAACATATTATGCAAAATTATATTTGAAACCGACTAAAATTGCTGCCATTCAACATGAGAATAGAAGAAAAGTGACAAAAAATTCAGGTTTTTGTCTATTAGAAGCAATATTAAGCCAGTGACTCTCATCAGTTAGTTTGTCTTTAATGAAACAGGGTGATTTACCCTGTCAACTGAAATTTCGATTAAAAGTCTATGTTCAGTTTCATCTAAAAATCCAATTTTATGGTTATTTTTCTGTATTTTTCTATCAGTTCTGAGTTAATCCGAGACAAGGGGTGCCCCATGTAGATGGGTGTCCATATCATCAGCTGATATTGTGACCCTCAATTTTTATTACATTTTCCTGCTACCGTATGTTTTACTGTTAATTTATATAAATAGTTTCAATAAAAGTCTATGCTGAAAACTGAGCCTGAGGTGTCGGTCTCCACCTTAAATTTCAGGGGTTTTCTATTTTTTTTTTTTTGGTGCTTGCAGAGAAATGAAAACTGAAGACAGAGAAATAAGTCCTGCTTTAACATGTACAACATACTTACTGTATCAAAGAAAATCCAAATAAAATTATAATTATTTCACAAATATGACCCTGTGTATTGTGTGTGAGATGTATGTAACCTTGAATATACATGTAGGTTACCTACATTTGTATCAGACTAGCAGCTTGAGTAGTGATCCAGACTGAATCAAGATGGACTACAGTTACTAATCTCCCAGAAAATAGACCAATCCTAGTTGGCACAATTCACATTAACCCTATAATCTCTGAATAAAGTTAACACTACACCCTGTCTCCCATTTCACAACTCTCTAACACTGACCTGAATCTACTCACAAAAACAGCTACAGCCACAGATTTAGCTGCATGTGTTCAAGATTTCACCCATTCATGAAAAAATGGTGTCACCATCCAGCTGTCATCTTTTCATTACAATATATGCTTAAAAAAATCATTATGATATATTGTATCAGCTGTATTATTCTACATGTATCTACTAATTTTTATATTGGTATAGCAGTGGCCATGTGTAGTATTCTACATCTGCATTCGATCAATTCCACACTTGTCCACCTGTCCTGCGCACCGTACCATATTCATCCCATACTGATTCACCAATACCATACAGTGGTCTTTATGTTCTTTACCTACATGGTGTATTGAATCCAAAAACGGACAATTGGTGGATCATATCCACGATGGGTAGAGTGGATCAAATCCAGGATGGGTGGAGAGTGGATCACATCTAGAATGGGTAGAGTGGATCAAATCCAGAATGGTTGAAGAGTGGATCAAATCCAGAATGGGTGGAGAGTGGATCAAATCCAGAATGGGTGGAGAGTGGTTCAAATCTAGAATGGGTAGAGTGGATCAAATACAGGAGGGGTGAAAAATATATCAAATCCAGAATGGGTGGAGAGTGGATCAAATCCAGAATGGGTGGAGAGTGGAAGAAATCTAGAATGGAGGGTAGCTCAAATCCAGAATGGATAGAGTGGATCAAATCTAGAATGGATGGAATTGGATCAAACCCAGAATTAGTGGAGAGTGGATCAAACCCAGAATGGGTGGAGAGTGGATCAAATCTAGAATGGGTAAAAAGTGGATCACATTTTGGATGGATGCATGGGGCAGATGGATCAGACCCTGAATGGATGACGGGTAGATCAAATCCAGAATGGGAGGAGAGTGATTTAAAATTTATAATGCAGAGAATGATGTGATAGCAAAATTTGCAGATTTCTTCTCTCTACATTAATACATAGGATTACAAACTCTGCAATCACTGTACAGGTACATTTCCTATCCTTCAGTTGTAGTGTACATGTATGACAAATGAAAGAAAATAGTGAGAAGCCAATGTCCCTAGCCCCCCTAGTCCAGTAACATGTCATGGGATGCCAGTATTATGGAACTGCACACACAGTAGGCCATATCTGTAGGCCTACACACATTTGACAGATTGGTAAATGGCATAATCAGACATGGTGATGTTTTAACTGCCATACTTACCAATGAGAGCATGGATAACTCCCGTCATTATGGTCGACGTTACGACAACCCCACCCAGTTTCAGACTCTTGCCAAAGTAAATGTCATTGGGCCATTTCAAACGGATGTCAATTTCCTACAAAAATCAAGGTCAAATCATCTACGCTGAAACATGATCTTGTCAACTTTAGCTTATGAATAAAAGGTTTAATTTTCCACAAAATACAGATAATTTTATCCATGAATAGATATGCTGAGATACCAAATGTTTGCGGACTAGAATGCATGAAAGTACATGTACTGTTCAAGTGAAGTGACATCCATAGTTTTGTGTCAGTTAAAGGTTCTACCAAATGGTTTCCACACCTCATCATTTTTTTATGATTAATTGTTGTAAGAGGTTATATTTGACATTTAATAACAGTTTACTGCTTTTAGGAATGGTCAAAGTTTATAAAAAACACACTTGAAACCCTCCACTGCCACGCATGTTTGAAAACGGCGAAGACTGTGACCTGCTGACCCATGACGTCGGAGTCTGATTACGATTGTTCGTAGCAAACAACCGTAGTGAATCTCCTCAGTGACATTTCTATTGTAACGCCAACAATGTCACAAAGCTAAAGCATAATGCCTTTGCTGATGTCATGATGATGTCGTCATGCCCAATTCCTATGTAACGTACGTCACAATAGGACTACTAGTTGACATTATACAACATTATCGTTATCAAACTCTGACGTCATGAGTCAGAGGTTACGGCCTCAATACGTTTTTCATCACATCTGTTTTTATTTTATTAAAAAATCCAATTTCATGTCATGTTTTGTAGAAAAAACTGTCAATGTGTTATTTACACAGCTTCTCTGTATGTTTTAATGCAAAGTATGCAGGGGTATTCGGTAGAACCTTTAAGAAAGGATCCAAGATATAGAGGTTCATAACAAAGGTACCATAACTGGAACACTGGGACATGTGTCACCATGGCAAGTTTCACTCTCAACAGAATTGTCAATTTACACAGGTGTGAGTTTACACAGCGTGACAGCCAAATCTAAAAATATACAATTCACTCTTAAATTTGGATAATTGTTGCATCACCAGACCATTTTCGCTAAAACCCGGGATATCTCTTTTCTAGATACCCCTGGTACATATGGGTATGAATTTTGTGCATGGAGAATGTGACTGTATTTCACAGCCAATCGGCAAAGCAACATGTGTAAATTGACCAATCATATAACTTGTTTACCATGACCATGGAAGATAAATATGTATATTTTCAATAAATTATGAAAATTAATGGAATATAAAGGAACAATATTAAAAAAAATTGATTTGAAGAAAAAATAATTATATTTATTAATTTTCAATTTTATTGAAAATATACGTATTCATCTACCATCAAGTAACCCACAAGCCAGGCAACTGTGGAAAACAATGGAGGTGGACAGAACGTGGTCTGCTATGCAAGATGGTCAAGGTTTCGCCTTTGGCTCAAAAAGAAACATTGACGCTGTGAAGATGCACCAGACAGAGAGTACGTACAACACAAATGGGTATTAGATTTGAAGAATCAGTATGTTATGTCACTATGCCGCTCTACCAGCCGATATATTTCACAGATACCAAAACCAGTTGTTCTGAAGGATAGACAAACATATGTATTGATAGAAAGATAGAGAGAATGACAGACACTATGTAATTCTGTTTTCTCTGATGTAGTTCTACATGTTATAGTGTGCTTTAAGCTGAAATGCCCTAGTCCAGGGGACACAACTCTTCACTGACCACATTCAACGCTATGGTCAACACTTCTTTTCTCAATACACATGAACCACAAGCAATATATGTGTGACTTTAGTTTTGAACAAAGCTACTTGTAGCGTAATTATTTGATTCAAAATGACGAAAATTTTTATTTCTTCTCATGGAGTAAATAATCTTATTTTCACTAATATGTAATACGTTTTTAAAGCTAAAAGTCATATAAGGAATAGTTTCCCAGGGCCTGGCCTTCAAACTTCATCAATCCTCGCTGATTAAGTCAAAACAATGTTTGTTTTGTCTTAATACTTGTAGTGCCCTGAGAATGTTGAAAAGTTATACTCATTTCCTTATATGACTTTTAGCATAAACGTATATTACTGAAAATAAGATTATTTACTCCAGAAAAAGAAAATACATTTCTCGTCATTTTGAATCAAATACGCTACGAGGAGCTCGGCCTTGAAACTTCATCAATCCCCTCCGAATTAAGACAAAACATCAAACATTTATAAACAATGTTTCTATTTGTTACCAAATCAAACCTGTTTCAATTCTATGCCATTAATCTCCGTCAGGAAGATGATACAACGTAGAAAACGGAAGTTAAAACTAAAAGTTAGCTCCCCTAGTGGAGAGTTGTCCGCCCCTAGGAGAGCTCTCCCATCCCATTCCAGCAGGATTACTATATAGACTCTGCAGCAGCCATACTCGCCCTCTATTCTCATTATAATTACCGAGACCTGTAGTGTTTAAGGCCGGCATGAGGGGACGGAGGGAGGGCCAATCAAATTGAAACAGGTTTGATTTGGTAACAAATAGAAACATTGTTTATAAATGTTTGATATTTGATTCCCAAATCTTAAACCTGTTTCAATTCTATGCCACAGTACCAACATATGGAGGCGGGAATCTCGGCCTTGTGGTAACTCCCATAGCAGACTAGTAATCGCTGGAACGACACAGACATGGGTATAAATCTGAGACATTATTACTCAACAAGTTAAACCCTGGTCAAAGACGCATAGGGTAATTGAAGGAATTGATACAGTTCTACTTATCTTCTGATTGTCTCCATCCATGTAGCAGTGTTCGTGGCGTGGTTCACAATTCCACCAAGTTGTAAGGATACCCGGGGCAACATCGGCAGCAGAAGGTCCTACTTGGTAGACTCTGTATGACTAGGGGGAGTAAAAACGAACAGGCCTTTGCATACAGGGAGATCCTTGGTCGACCTTAAGTCAGGGGAGAGCGAATACTGGCTGAGCTTAGAGGGTCGCCAAGTCCACACCACTCTCAGTCCGCAAGCTTCTTGAGTCAAGTCACCATACTTGGAGTGATGAACGATGCGTTGGAAATGACCGTGCTTGCTCCCTGGGTCCTGCTACACATTCGTCAACTCTCTGTACTTGCATCACTAATGTTGACTCTAGGTCTGGAGCAGGTGTCTTTTGAGTTGAAAGCACAGAGGACCCAGCTGAGATCATCTAGAAGGAAGTCAGTTTCTGAAGAACAGAAGCAAATTTCAGTTAGGAGTACACCCTATCCCGGTGTTAGGCCTTCATTGGTGATTATAGAATCCACGGCCGGTCAAACTGACTTATTTCTACCTTCTGAGATGCCTATTATCATATAATATATGTAATAATAATAATATGACTGAGATGAGATGAGATGAGATGATACAGCAAGATGGCTGTCTTGCTGCGATGGTGACCATTTTGCCGCCCCCCCCTCTTTTCTAAAATTACTCATGTGCTGGGTAGCCACAGTGGCCCAAGCGTGATCACACTATTGATTGCACTGTCATATCCCTCAGACAGATATAGGTGAACGTGGAGTTAATTGTTCAGGCACAAGACAGGACAATGTCATGAAGGGGTCAGTTCTTCCATACATGCCATGACGCAGCGATGGCACGAATCACATTAGAAGAAGCAGAAGATAGTAGTGGGGCGTCAACGGTATATCTACCTTCTGCCAATTGATAAGACTATTTTATGGTCTTCAACTACGCGGCTTTTTTTTTTTTAAATGTCAAGCCTTGCTGATAGGCGAAGGGACAGAATAACCGTAGCCGAGAGCCGCGAACGGATCGGCACGAGTAAGATAGTGGCGGATGGCTCGAACAGGACATAGCAGAAGATCGTCCTCGAGTCATTTTGGCGATAAATTCAGGAATGGGCCGAAAAGAAATGCAGGACCGATCCGCTGTCCAGGACATAGAAGATCTTTCAAGAGCATGAAGTATAGACAGTCTGGACGCCAAAGCAAACGCCGCCACGACGGCCGTCTTATAAAACACAGTTTTTATAGACGCGGACTCTAAGGGTTCAAAAGGTGGTATAATCAGAGCACACAGAACCACACCGATATCCCATTTCGGTAACAGTTGGCGAGTACAACGCGACTGTAATGCGAAGGCGTGAATAAGAGCAGAGATATTATCGTTAAGGCTAATGTCGGAACCCAAGGTAAGACGTAACACCCTATTCAATTCATGCCAGAGCAGATCGACAGCCTTCCATGGTGCTAATATGAAACTCCCTATCCTGGTGAAGGTGAAGGATGAAGTCAATTACGAGGGAAATAGAGTCGGGAACGATCACGTCCTCGGCACCAGGACAAATATAGGAACGTAGTGAGTAAGATCCTACATATAATAAACAACCTTAAGGTTGACGACAGAACCATAATGTCAAAGTCTAACCATTGGTGTAACGGTTAATATAGGAATAAAGTACTTGATGGAGAGAGTCGGAAAAACTGTGCCACAAGTACACCACGAAGACATTGTGTTGATCAAGCACAATCCTAAGGTAAATGGATCTCAACATAATGTAAGTGTGATAAAGTCAACATGGTTCTGTGTTAACACTGTGCTGAATTCAATTAAAGGCGACTAGTCCGTCATTCACAATCCCGCCGTCGTCCTCAGAGAATATCCATGTCCATAATCCAAAGACCTATTCCATATAACAGTATTTAACCAAATACTGCTGATACCAATACAATTTTGATATTCTGAACTCCAGACTGGAAACAGCAAGGTCTGGACAGAACTCTCTTCGTAGAGTAAAGACGAACCTAAGTAAATCACATTGTGAAAAACCCGAGAGGAATTGATACAAGTGGAAAGTTGACGCCAAACGAACGGACTTCCCCTCCCACCGACGATCGACGATGGAGAATCAAAGGAAGTGCCGATGAATGGATATAAAATATGCAACTCGCAAATGAAGAAATGACGTGACAAACGGCGTTATGGCGTACCGGAAACGTCTAACCGATGTAATAGAATGACGCACAGGCGTATGAGAGACACATGACGGTGTAATGAACATGTCGTCAAGGTGTAATAGGAAAGCGTAATGTGAAAAATGCGAGAAACGTTGTATATGATAAACAACGTAGTGATTTCCTCATTCACAACAACTTAATGTATATACATGCTCATCATAGAGCAGGATACAACTTATAAAAGCACACGACGTAACAGAAGGGCGTTGCAAACAGTAACCCCGAAGTCGATTATAATAATTTTCCTTCTCTTTAAACGCAGTAGAGATGAACATATTAAATGTTTGTAGCGTTAATCACCAAATGTAAGCTCAATGAGATAAATGGGATTATGGATCTTTGTGTCAGTGAAAATGAATAATGTATCAATGAACATGGTTACATTATGACCTCTCCCGATGTAATTTGTCTCCTGTACATGAGATTCAGTACTGGAGTTTTATATGGAGAGAATATAAAACATTTACAACAATGTTACTATTAATAACCAAATAGTCACACAACCGACATCCAGAACAAAGATTTTCCAGGTAACCAAGAAAGATCCTTAAAGAATTTTAAATTCCCGAAGAGAGGAAATACATTTAAGTCTCTCGCCGGCAGGAAAGTGAGGTTATTCAAAAATTTATAATTTGAAATGACCTAGCACGAACAATTTGTCGAGAAGAACAGTAAGAACATTACTAAAAAAGCAGTTTGATGCTCTAGTAGACTGTACCGGTAATACATACCTGGTAGAAAGAAACCATAGAAGACTTCAAGACTCACGTGTCACTAGGCTTGATCCTTGGCCGGCCAATACCTTCCCACTCACGCTAGTAATTTCAAATTTTCTCATATGGAAGAAATTAAAATTAGTGCATAACTCCATCTGAATTATAAGCGTAATACAGTATACAGATGGAACCAACATGGTGTGAAATAAAACAAGCAATGTAATAATCAGACAATTGTGTTTCAAGAAAATCACACTTTCACATAGTGGGTGAATAGGTTTACTCACTCACGTAAACCAGCATAAGTGGGTGAATAGGTTTACTCACTCACGTAAACCAGCACGTGATCTCATTGTTGTTCGACACACCCTTAATTACATAAAGAGATCAGTAAAGAAGCTCATTAAGATGCGACACAGGGTCGAAGTAAATAGGGTTGAGTTGTGGTTACGTAACACAAACGCAACAATCATGCTTCATATTCATGTCAGTATGAAAGACATAAAAACCTCTGTCAGGACTCTCTTGAACACAGGATATCAAATATCACGAAATAATACTTGATATAACAAGAGATTACATTTTGGTAGGACCAAGGTGAACCAACCAAAACTGCAAGTCCGAACAGACACAACAACAACATGAAAATTTGACGGCTGCAAATAAAGTATCAGATCTCTCCGGCGGGAAGAAACGAAAAACCCCCGCCGATGAGGATACTATTTACAACCCTACTTGAGATATACACAAACTCAATGCATAAAATTCATGAATCAACGAAACCAAACCTGATCGTTTATTGTAGAGATCACCATCGGCCTTCAAATCTCAGCACTAAAAGGCAGACTTACAGAAATGCCGGGAACTAAGTACGAATCTGTCACAAATTGAGCAATAAAAACGAGGTCGCGAGAGCCCGTAAAAACCCACACCAAAACACAGCGGGTCGAACTCATTGTTCGTGTGAAGACGTGATATTGAATACACATTGTCTCCATCACGCAGGACTGTTATCAGAAAGCCCGAGATTAATATTGACTTTAGAAAATATATCGGGTAATAATTTCAAGATATAAGAATTTTGAAAACTCCGACAAGAGCCAATTTATTTCGCGACGTACGTCCGAAGACAATAAACACATGGCAGATGGAAAAACAGACCATGTGAAGTCTACAAATTTGCCCAAACAAAATTTTGACAAGACAGAAATGTGAAAGAAAACCTATCCCCAAAATATTAATTTAATCACCATCGAACCATTGACAAAAATGACATAGGTGAGACAACATACGGCGAGGAAGTATTCCTTCGTCTGACATTTAATACGAGGATTATTCGAAGTAGACGGCATATCCGGCAGCAACGCTAAAAGCGCATCCAAATTATCCGAAAAACCATCATTGACGTATGTTCCTAACTTTACACTGAAGAAAAAGGAATCACAGATGAACTCGACGAGACCGGTGTAGGAAAACGTCGAGTCGAAGTACGAGAACGGCATACCGGAGAACGGGAGGGCCGAAAAATAGAACTAGAATTCCCGGTCTAATTCTCACCGATTTCGTAAGCAGTATGCACTATTTTAATAAGCAATAATCGTCGACAGATTGGATATTTAACGATGGAAATTGATTGAAATATCAAACATTTATAAACAATGTTTCTATCTGTTACCAAATCAACCTGTCTCAATCCACCATTATACCAGTTTGACCTCATACCTGATAATAGTCTAGTTGAGAATATTTGATGAGATGAAAATAATGGTTTGTCTTTTAGATCATCACTTGTGACCATCCTCGTCAATGTGAATACTTTCAGTATATTTCCAATACAAATTAAACATTTATAAACAATGTTTCTATTTGTTACCCCAACTCAATCCTAAAATTGAAGTCCCGTAGCCTGTCATTTCGCTATTATAGAATCGCTGATTCATCGATAAACGAAACCGCAAGAGCAATTTTGACACTCAATGGTAGGTCTGAATAACCCACCATAAAACGAGAAACGGATTTAGAACTGCGTTCAGACAAGACACGTTTATTCCGTTTAGGTAACGGAGTGTGAAAACAAACAAAAAACAAAGGAGAGGTCGAGCATGATATGCGAACCCACTGCATTTCATTGTCCGACGAGAACAATGGATTGCTAAGGCACGACAGGTTAGAGAAGTCTTTGTCGAGTAGACAAAGGAACCGGTTTGACTGCATACATAGCCAAACCTAGACATGTAGGCTGTCTAACTAGACGTAGAACCGTCCCGCTAGTATATTTATAGAGGCGGGCGAGTTCTGATTACTAAGACAATGGGAAACATTTATATAATTGCAACGATAACTTCGATAGCATTCAGGTCAATTACAAGCAATTCCCAACAGACGTCTGTCGACTTCCGAAACGGGTCGCCAGACGCCTGCAAAGGTAAGCCCGACTAGCCTGGGCGAAATTCCCCCACGCTAACGGGTCTCTAATATACACTCGGCGACCTTCGCCGATAACACAACTCTTTACAAGAAAACCAAACCGTGTGGGCGTCCAAACTGGACCACCATTTCACACACGAATTACATGCATTAGATATCGGAATCTCAGACATAACTAATGAAAGAATTTCCGACAATAATGAAAGAATTTCCGACAAGAAATAACACAAGTCAAAACCGATAAGGATACTGAGGGTCGTTACAACAACAACCCAGGTTGTATAAACACTTCCTTCCTGATGTGTACTGGTCGAGGTACAACAGAGAATAGAGGACGAGTATGGCTGCTGCAGAGTCTATATAGTAATCCTGCTGGAATGGGATGGGAGAGCTCTCCTAGGGGCGGACAACTCTCCACTAGGGGAGCTAACTTTTAGTTTTAACTTCCGTTTTCTACGTTGTATCATCTTCCTGACGGAGATTAATGGCATAGAATTGAAACAGGTTTAAGATTTGGGAATCAAATGATGTGTTTGTTTTGTCGTAATACTCTTAGTGCCATGGGAATGTTGACAAAGTTATACTCATTTCCTTATATGACTTTTAGCATAAACGTATATTTGTGAAAATAAGATTATTTACTCCAGAAAAAGAAAACAATTTTTTTGTCATTTTGAATCAAATACACTACGAGTAAATCTTTAGGGTTTGGGTGTTGGCAACAGGTCAGAGAGACCTACCTCTCTAAAATGGAGGTAAGAAAGGTCATTTGTGCTTAATAACTTTTGACTTAAATTAAATGGATAACATTTTGTTTTTTCAATACCATCCGATGCGGATAAATATACCCATGGTCGCCTCAGGCGGATGACTATTCGTTCCTGAAACATATTCTTGAATTTATTGAACGAAAACGACCTTTTTTACCTTCATTTTAGAGAGGTACTTCTCTCTAACCTGGTTAAGGAAATTACTCCTTTCAGTTTAGAAGCACCTTTCTTGGGGATTTAGTGACCCTTGTCTTACAGATATCAATATCTTCAGGATGTTTCTACCCTCTTGATATCAGGTTTATCCAAAGGACACAATGCACATTCTATAATCATGATAACTGGAGAGATCTAGTTCTGAAACAGTTACTCAAGTACCCATGAATGGGTAAAAGTCATGGGTACTTAATTATAAAATTATTATTCGAATAACCATAATTTTGACAATGAAGAAGTTAGAAAACTGGACAAAATGTAGCTAAGACTTGAAGGATAACTATATTCTTTTTCCGATGGCTTCGCAAACAATTAAAAAATAAAGACTTGATTGGAACTTATGTCATTTACAGACTTTTAAGTAGTCCCAGAATGTAATCTCAGTGGACCGTGTGTTTAAGTGTTGCAGTTTTACATATGCTCAATCTGGGCCTAACATCCTGCTATGCGCAGCAGACTCCTGTGCACTTCATTTAGCAGCTTGGTCCTGAATGAGCTTCTTGAATGCATGGTGATCATTCAAGCCACGATGTATGGAAAGCCCACGCTTTAACAAATTTGTTTTGATAAACTTTGTTTCGCTCACAATCGTCAGGAATGGGATGGCGACAATTATTCTGTGGCTTATAGGACATGTGGATAATTTCACGATCGCCAGCGGTTAGCTAAATTTGCATGTCACCACTCTGCAACTGTGAATAGAAAACTTACTGATATTGACAGGACATGAACAGATAGACGCTTCAATGGATGGATGGACATTGCCATAACATAATACATCTGCCATTTTGGCAGGTGTAGAAAAGACAAAGGAAAAAAAGAAATCTGCATCATCTGATTACTTTTTCTAAAAGTATTTAATTCTAATATGAGACAAGATTGTTTGTTAGCTGACCTCACCTGATAATCTGTCATACTCCGGACACTGTGTACAACAGCGACAGACGTAATGTGCTGCAGAAAGGCTGCCTTGTGACCTAGTTCACTGTCAGCCGCTATGCGTACATGGAGGGTGAACATGGCACAACCCAGAGGACTGAGCCAAGCATTGCCACCTCGACCTGTGAAATACACAAGTTAAAATGTGACCAAAGATACAAATAATTCTCCGAAAAGAATACTAAGTAGATAACGGTCATTAAGGTAGTTCATGGGAGTTAAATTTTACTGTCTCGCTGGTAGACTGCATCACGATGTCACATAGACCAGGATGAATGTTATGCATGAGTGGGTGAATATGATTTAACGTCGCATTCAACACTATTTCAGTCATATGATGACGTTTGGTTCCTATTCCTTTTCACAACCGGAAACCACACAAGTAGGGTTCTATTCCATTTAACACCCGGGACCTCACGGGTGGGGTACTATTCCTTTTCACATGTGGGAACCCCACGGGTGCCCCAGTTAGTCGCCTCTTATGACAAGCTCTCTGAGGGGCTGAGGCCTATTCTTACCATGACCTGGAGTGTGCACGACACCCCAGGTCAATCCTCGGGGGTCCCAGGGGCTGAATGTTATGCTAAGCAATAAGGGCCCAAGCTGGCCAATGTCAAAATAACATGCAGAATCTCCAATTGTGTTCTTATTTTTGTGATTTATTAACAACTACTAGGTGGAGTTTATTGGAATCTTGGAATGTCATAGTATCATGCTCCTGCTATTGTTGTGCGAGAACATAAAATACTCATAAGAAAATATATTAATAGTCAGTTTGGTACTAATGATAAAACACTAGCTTGCAGAATTGTCACCGTAATGAGAAGAATTTGAGTGACCTTTTCTTACCAACAAATAAAGGGGGGGGGAGGGAAGTGAATTACAGATTCATGAAAAATTCATACTCATACCATCTGCAAACAAAGAACTCTGTGGACTTCTCCGAAAATGAAGTATTTCCCTGTGCAATTTTAGCCCGTGAACAAAATTATTTCATGAGACACAACAGTCACCAAAGTGGTGACCCTTGGCCAGTGTTTTTTCTCTCTTGGTGCTAAGCTATTTCAAAAGAACTGAAGAGATTACATCTCCAGATGCCTAGTTTTCTTCTTTGCCAAAACTTGGTGGTATACGTAACATTTATCACATTCCGCAACTCTGAATTGGAGTTATTATACTGAATGAAGACTATCAACTATTTCCTGGAGTTCCGGCGGAGTGACTTTGACCTATTGACCTCTATTTTGGCACTCAACACATCTACCATATCAGTCACAGTTACCTTGTATCTTAATTTTGATGCATGATATACCCAATCCCTCTATATTTACTCACAAAAAAGTGTAACTGTACGCAGAACATAAACTGAACACAAACAGATAGATAGACGGACGAATGTTTTTTCGTCATCACATAATAAACCTGCTTTTGCCCACGGTAATTTCTCTCATATAGGGGGACTGTGAATACCCAGCTTGTGAATATTTATATAACCTTCCCCCAGTGTGATAAATATCAGCCCTGATGTATGAAGTTATTTTTTGAAGAGACATGTAGAGAAATAAAGTTCCTGTCTCAAGTGACAGGTAGTCAATGATTTATTTTTGATGTTCAAAGTATATCTTTAACACAAAATACAATCAAAACAGCTGCTAATTAGTGCATGAAAACAAGGGTTGATTAATTTGTTGTTAGCTTGCAACGTGTAGCATTGTCATAAATCTTGATTTACATGTACTTGATAATTTCACTCAATCGCATGTTCAGGTAATTCTTAAAGGTGACAAGTAAACTTTTTGGTCACCCGTCTAGGGTGACAGGTAAATTATATTGAACCCACTAAAACAATATACCTCTGCCACTGGTTTGGCGTCCAGCTATTGCTACAACACCAACATCACTGGGAATGGAAAACATCATTCTGGAAAGGAAATTAGTTCATTATTAAAGATGTAATCAACCTCAAATCTAGGCTGAAATCGATGTCTCTCAAACTCCCTGAAAGTAACATATGTTATGACAGGTACAAAATAAAACACATTTGACCACATAAAAACTAAACTCGTTTCTACCCTTCATTAGAAGATAGAAGGAATTAGTCTTTGAAAATAAACGGCATGGCATGCTGTTTATTTTTCGACAGTCGTGTCAACAAGCATATACCCGTGTGGTGCATTTCGGCAAATGTATGCTATGCGACTTTAACGAACCTAGACACGAGCCGTGCCGTTATCCCATGGCTGCAGCTGTTCAGCATTCAAATTCGCGAGCATCGCAACGTCACTCAAACATCATGCAGTGACGTCATTTTCCTCTACGCGTACAAAACATACTCAATGGTAAAACAGAAAACCCATCGAAGCGGGCGGAGTTTCAAATTTATCTGACGAGATATTCTCACATTCTTTGTATATGGTGATCCCACTATCATTAAATATAATACATATGATGCTTCAGCAAACTTTGCTGCTAAAAAACGCACAGGAGACAGCTTACAAAATCCATCGATTTTGAGGCTGATTACATCTTTAAATTAAACTTACAAAACAAAAGCAGGATTTACAGTATTGATAATACATTTTGTAACAGGGAGAGCTTGAAATTTCAGAAGTAAACTTTATCGTAACATGAGCCTCAATAACAGTCTGTAAAGCTAGTGGGATAGAGAAATAAAAATAATACAATATTTGGATGCTGTAATCAGGCCTTCTCATATCAACACAATATCAATGGGCATACCTCACTGAACATTTTCATGTAGTGCCTGGTGTATGGTGGCAGTGTTGTAGGTCGTCCACCTCTCCTATTTCTTACTGTGCTTATATATGGGGAGATCAGTATTAACCTGTGATAACTGGCATTTTCTCAACTTAAACTTTATTTGTAAGTTAATCTTCATTTAGATGCACATGTCTGTAACTTACAAGGTAATAATAAAGCATATCTAGCACATGTGTACCAGTTATCATTAGGCTATACAAACTTAATGTCTTGTTTCTCTGGTCCCGCCACCTGGACGTTTTCGACTGGACCCTTCTTATTCATATATTCGAAATAATAAAAATCTTGCCATTGCACCCGTGATTTATGTTCTGCTCCTTGTTAATTTATTGATGTGATAATTTCTTCTTTTGAACCAAACCTGCTCCCAGGTAAAACTACAAATAATTCCAGAATTAATTTTGCCCAAATCTGTTCCACTTTTGATCAATTCGCGCATGGTTCATACAAAGTTACTTCAATGTAAACTCAGAAATGTATGAGTGAAAATGAATCGATACTGTTATAAGTTTGTCTATACGTGTGATTATACCTTGTATTTTAGCATGGAACATATTTTCTAATCAGGTATTATTTATCTAGAATTCCACTTTCATGCTTCTCCATCCACACCCATAATAAATGGATCATTCTATGTTCTACCAGTATATTGCTGAATGAGTTCACTGAACTGGTCGAGGACACAAATGGGCTGAAAGTCGAATAGGTAGCAGCGCTTTGCGATCTGTAAAAAATAAACTGGATCCCTACAGGCTTCTGTCAGTGAAAGTGTGGATCTGTTTTGGAATGCTACCTAGGTTTCAAAGAAAATATTTAAAAAAATTTTTTTTAAAAAAATATCTGTCGCACCCACATCCTTTTGCGAATATGAGTCCCTGAGAAAGAATTAACTTTGTATGGCCTTGTTAAGCATATTTTCGCCATGTTCATGCACTGGAAGAGATGGGGGTTGAAGTGAATCAAAGACTGCTGCCATGTTCATGCTATAGCCTAGCTGACTGCTGTTCATTGAGGCATAACCATCTTTATTGTACTCCTGTGGGAAGACCCAATTTCAATCCTCACCTCACCGTGTCACATGGTCAACATACCCATCTAATACTGTCATAGTTGTTGGGATGACATCTGTGTATAAGACAACTTGTCCAAGTGTTTTAGACTCAAGGTTCTGGAAATAGAGCTCTTGTCTGAAAAACTTAGGTTTGTAATCTGCACCAGTGTGATGAGTGAGTACAGACAGCAGTTCCTCTGTACTAGACTTCACCTCAGATATCTCGGCCTTGTCCACAAACTGTAAACTCTTCTTTGGCGATCGTAAACAGCCATCTTTGAGTCTGGGAGAGAGGGCATCTAACAGCGAATCAACAGTTTCCTGCGAGACAAAACGATGAAGAATAAGATTTTACCAAATGCCCAACATTTATACTCATATTGTGTTTGTGTATACAATTTCTAAAAGTAAGAACTACAGGACAAATTCAAAATGGAATACAATTTAGATATATTTCACCAGGGGAGACAACTCTTTGAAAATGTCAGAAATTGCAGACTCAGTTGTTCCCCTTGGCAATCTGATTCAGCAAACATGCTTGTATTAATCAAGTTAACACGTATATGCTGTGTCTTCAGACAGGAGGTTTTAATAAAGATTTCTCTCCATTTCAGTTTCAGTATTACAGCTCTTTTTGTTACAGTTCATTATCGTCGACTGAACACCGAATACAATCTCCAGACTGTTTACAGTTTTACTGTCACAGATTGACTGAAATATAAACAAATAAAGTCTTTTGAAGATTGGTACTTTCGGTGAACACAAACAACTATTAATTATCGTCAATTCATTTACAGAAATTTAAATAGAGCCAAAAAAGCATACAGAACTGACAACTCTGTTACCTTACAACTCCTAATAAATGTAACTTATGTGACACAGCAAAATATCAATTTCGGCGAGCAAAACCAGTTAATTTTTACCGAATAACAATTAGAACAGCACAGTACTTCATCAAAGAATATCTTATAGCTTTGTTACTGCCGAAAATCTAACAATAGTATTTTTATAACAACATGTACACGGGTAGGAAGTTTACGGTAATGGCGGGTATATTCAAAGCTCACATCTGGGTGACACAAACGTAGCAGAGATAATCGCTTTAGTTCACAAGTTTAACAAGCCCAATGCACTCATTTAGCGGCACGAATGAAATAAGTATGATTCAAGTTACAGCAAAATACAACGTACCGTTTTATAGACCTTGGTACACATCACAATATGCAGCATTTTCTGCGACGTTCTTTCGAACAGTCAGGTCGCCATTTCACCTGTCTTGTACGGGGCCGAGCGCCTCCTACCGAAGGCCAACACATTACTCTCCCTGTACTTTCACTATAGACACGTCCAAATACCGTTATTACAATACAACACTCAATTCTAGAGGACTTATGATTTGGCCGTTACAAGAGTCAATCCTAATCATCAATACAATTGGTATTAATGTACATAATCTCCAATATTGTGGTCTCGCTTGTTCTGCGCTTCACACATATGTGCTGCTATACAGTATTATTACGGTTTGCTGATGGTGTCAGGGCAGAATTATCGCTTCTAGTGATGTTTCTCCTGTAGCGCTGTTTAATGGCGCCGTTTCTTCTAATATCGTCTGTAGTTTTCAAGATCCATAAGGTCGAAGTTCTGTACAGAATTATTACTATTTTTTATCAAATGTGTCAGGACAGAATTCTCGATTCTGGAATTTCGCAGGTATGGAAATATATCAATCTCAATTCGAGATTTATCAGCTGTTGTTTCTTTCAATGCCTTTTAATGAACTTGTAAAAGAGGGCTATATCATCAAGTGCCTCCACTCGAATGTTCTCAAATTTGACGATAGATATCGCATGCTGATAGCAAAATACCAGCGTAGAGTGCAAGATCTCTGACGGTACGTTTAGTAACTTGTGTCGAATTCCGCTTAGCCCGGGGCTTGGGGCCGTATGAACCTATGTATTTCAAGATCCTCATAGTTTTCATATGAACGGGCACAATGAAAGCGTGACTGATATACACCATACTCTAGATAACGACTTTACAACGTCTATCATATGGATTAAGAATATTGATCATCGATACGGATTTGATATTTTTGGAACATCATGATGTCTTGCTGGCATCATTGAAAACTGTTGACCGCTTCTGTCTTGCAGGAAATCAGCCTAGTTTTACGTATATTATGATTTATCCTTTTAATTTAGCGCCAATGTTATTATATGAATTAGGCCATTGGATTATGGACGCGAAAATTCTTTAATGGACGACGGCTGAATATTGAATGCCGGACTAGACGCTTGTATTCCACAGTTTCCAATGTCAATAAGATGCATGTTTTGCACAGTATTATTACTGCGTTATTTATCAAAGGTGTCAGGAGAGAATTCTTGCTTCTGGAGTTCTGTATGTATAGAAAAATACCAAACTAGATTCATCTGCTTTGACACATTTCATGAGTACTCAGCGCTGTCTTTCGTAGTTACGAATTAAGGTCCGAATTCTGTTCATTATTATTACTGCTTTATCATATGTGTCAGAACAGAATTTTCGCTTCTGGAGTTCTGTAGGTATTGAAAATACCAATCTTACTTGCTCCACTATAAGTAACAGCGCTGTTTAAGAATATACATGAAATGTGTAAATCCGATAAAATCGAATTGAGACTAGTATTTTTCAATACCTACAAAAGATCTTCATGAGCGAAAATTTTGTCCCGACACCTCTGATAATAAAACAGTAATAATTCTTTACAGAAGTTGGGCCTTATGTACCTTGAAAACCACAGAAGACATCAGAAGAAATAGCACTGATAAACAGAGTACACGTGAAATGTGTCAACACAGATAACAATGTATGAGATTGGTATGTTTCAATATCTACTGCAGAAATATCTCTAGGAGCGATAATTCTGCCCTGACGCCATGTGCGAAACACAGAATAAGCGAGATAATAATATTGGAGATTATATATCATAAATATTAATAGAACGGTCACGAGATGGAAGTCTCTGACGACAAAAGAAGACACGACGTCATGAGCCATGTGGCGTCACGCCGAGGTTAGGCAGCGAACCATTTCTACATTGGAATGCTGTATTATTTTATGCACGGAGATTTACATGCGATGATTTGTGTTTGCAAATGCCTATTTAACTCCGAGACAATAACATCTTCAAAATTGTTATTTTGTATTTTCCAAGCCACAATGCTAATTATTTTCCGTGATTTGCAGTAGAGCCAATGTTAAAGCATTACCCAGTGCCTAACTTTGACCTGACATTACGTGGGCAATGACGTCCTTTTGCGCCTATCATGGCTATTAGGATGTGAGTATGCCTTCATGGAGGGTTCTCTGCTGGAAATGGATTTGTCAAGGAGGAATTCTGTCTCCTCTGTTCTTTAATGTCTACATACATGAACTCGACATTCAAATGTCTCGGTCCAATTCAGGATGTAATGTAGCCGGGGTCTTCTTTAACCACCTATTATACGCTGACGACTTATGCCTTATTAGTCCCTCTGCTAAGGGCCTTTAGAATACACTTGATATATGTGATATTTTTGCGACTGACAATGATATTGTCTTCATCACTAAGAAATATTTATGCATGTGTTTTTGTCCAAAAATGTTCAATGACCTGATAGCACACTCTGTTAAACTGCCTGGCTCACAGTTGAATTACGTTGACAACGCCAAATATCCTGATCATTTTTTTCTCCAGCGATCTCACTGACAGTTGTGTTATATCTGTGCAAACTAGAAAATTATGCATTCGTGCCAACATTTTGGCTCGAAAGTTCTATATATGTTCTCATAATGCGAAGAAGCGTCTTTTCTCGTCGTACTGTACCGGTATCTACTGCAGCCATCTGTGGTCTTCGTACTCGTCATGTAGCTGGAAAACTGCGTGTCACATACAACGACGTTTTTCGCTGGTTATAATGCATTCCCCGCGCAATTGTAGTGCTACTTACATGTTTGGGATTAACTCTGTATCCAGCTTTAATGAGGGTATTCGATGCCAGATTATTCTCTACGGAACAGACTTATGTCGACAGACAACTTCTTACTTACAACTTTGCGGCTTTCCGATTTGTCTCAGACTTCGCGTTTAGTTTGTCATTGGTCTCGCCAAATCTATGAAACGCGCTAGTAATTTGTCTTTTGGCTGCCATCTTATTATTTATTTGTTCATTCTATAGACCATCTGTGCCTGAAATAAATAAATATTTATTATTATATTGAAGAGTTCTATCTCGGGGCTGTCCTACTGTATTTAGGATTTATAGGCTCCTGATGAAAGATATTCCAGGGATATACAGAATTTATGCTCCCAAAAATATCTGAAACAATTGCTGTGAGGTATATGGATACTTATAGTGATATTATAGTAAAACTCCTATATTCAGGCTGTTGTGGGATCGGGACATACCACGAGAGTGGGTATGTTTATAGACATGTTTTTGTATTGCAGTGGACAGATGCTGTCAGAAAATTAGATAAATTACTGATGTAAAAACTGATGCTCACAGCACTCTTTCGTCAATTTTGTTACTTGGTGCCACTCTGCTTCTTCCCGCATGTTTTGTGGATATTTTGAAACGATCCCCATTACAATTTTAAACAAATCCTTGCCGAAGTATCTGACTGATGACTAAATTCGACATAAGAACCATTGGGGCTATTTAATTAAGGACTCGAGGCCCGGGGTAGCGCCTGATATTAGACACCCTCGTGCATTCTGTCTCATTCCATCACAACCACTTCACATACATATATATGGTTGGAAAGATCACGATTCGGGCGTTCCAAATAAAGTAAAAATTTAATTCTTTCGTTTATTTCACCGGTTTTGTCGCAGTTAGAAAACAGTTATTTCAAAAAAATAGTGTCTTTTTTATATCGCTAATTTCACCTATTATTCTACAGGTATCGAGTCCGAGATTTTGCATGGTGATAATAAACCTTTCAAACCAAACAAGTGTGTCTCAGTTTTTTTTTTAAACTCTTAGAAAAAGTTTGAGAGCAATGTAAAGTTTATTTTTTGAAACAAAATGAAAGTCTATTTCAAGTTCCAATAACTTCAAAACAAAGCAACATTTTGAAAAACTGAGTCACATTCGTTCGGACTGTAATGTATATATTATGCTCCCCAAAAATTGACATGATCGGATGAAAAATAGAGAAGTTATTAGCAAGTCTGTATCTACCAGCTGTGTAAAAAAATATGTCGGATATAGACCGTAAACAAAAGTAATCTACTTTTCAGATGATATTCTGTAATTATTATCCGCTACTTCATGATAATGACACAATATTCTCACACAACATATAGGGATTATAGACCAAACGTTCTTTAATCACTTTGGAACAATATATTTTGAGAAAGTGTAGAAAACCAGTCACGAAGATGAATTTTTATGCTGGAATATACCCCCGTTGGTCAGTTTTCACGCCTTCCGAAATCCCTCACCGCGGTGATTGAGTTGACGTCGAGCATTCTATAGAAGGCTTACAGAGATGTGATTTGCGGCAATTGGACAGCGTGCGAATTGTGTGTATTGCAGTGACAAGTAATTAGCCAAGGTGCGAAGTCACAACAGGCGATAACACCGACTGTGAGTAATGCGCGCTAATCCACAGCACAGTTCTTCCACAGACAGTGAATTTTTGAGAGCTAAAATTTCACGCTTGCAAACATTTTTTAAGGAAAATAACAGAAACACTTGATAGGTTTTTTCTTCAACTTTTGAAATATGCAAAGAAAAAAATATCGATAGTTTGAGCCTATTCCCCGGGCCTCGAGTCTTTAACAACGAAGTATTTCACACACAAAAAACTTTTGACATAGTTTTCAGTGCGTTTGACGCAATTTAATTGTATTTTGGAGATGGCCTCTCTGTAACGTCACGGTTCAATGACGTCATAATACTTTTTGATATTGGACGATTGAAGAACCTCTGCGCAATCAATTGACACCAACCATTTTGCCATATGCTTGGTACGAGTGAATATATAGTCATCTTAATACGTATACCCCCATTGTAAAAATAGAAAGGTGCAATCCAATGGTTCTTGTATTTCCTAAGTTTTCAGCATACGGCAATGCTTTTCACCACCACATCCTACCTCATCTGAAAGAAGAGAGTCTAAGCTTTCACATGATATATAGTGTGCCTCTGTGTACCGGGGGTGCATTTTATTCCCCAAAACAGGGTCCTGGCCGGCCGTCTATTAATAGAACTGGCTTATGGCGTACAATGTTAAGGAATATAACGGGAAACGTTTGAATCAGTGTTTGTACTAGCTTACAGCTAACGGGAATTTCCATATAGCTTAGTCAGTAGAGCGCTAGAGTGGCAAGTAAGGTGATCCCTGTTGCGCATAAAATCTTCGTCCTTCACATTGGTGCCGTGGCCACCGGTTCACGGAGCGTGGGGCTCTCAACCAGAGAACCTGGGTTGATTTAGGAAGAGGAGAGGAGTTAGGCGGGAGGAGTGTGATGGGAGATACTCGTACCAGTGCTTGTACTAGCTTACACTTAGCGGGAAATTCCCTTTAGCTCAGTCGGTAGAGCGCTGGTGTGGCAATTATGCCGATAGCGCCTAAATTTTCCTCCTTTACAGGTGTATTAGCTATCTTGAGTATCGTTGTTAAATTAAGCTTAGGCGCTGAATAAGGACTTCACCATGAAAGGTGATTAAATAAACTAACTTTATGTTGATATATTCTGAATCACAGATCACTTTTGCTTCCTGTAGAACTCCTCCTGTTAACAGGTTAAAAAAAAGTTTTAGAACCAGATGTAATTCTTGTTTCGCCATGGTGTTTTGGGTGATCAGTGCAGTTTCGGTAAATCGTATGAGTGTTAGGAAGCGATATAGTGCTTTCCTCTGTATTGTAGACTTTGAACATCTGACGTTGAAGACAGTTGTACAGGACCTGACGCATGTTCTACCTGTGAATAATGAAATTTCAAAATGTACTCGTAGAAAAGTCATATCTTCGTTACTACCAGATAAATTTTTTTAGACATAGTTCTCTTCATGTACTTGTAGATGAAAACAGAGGAAGTACAGGGCACAGTACAAACGACTGTTGTATATGGTATTCGTTCCGTTAATATATCTAATTCATCTTTGTCTGGGACCTTCGGTAACGTCTCGGAGACTACTGTCACCGGTAAGAAATCATTATGCTGAAATTCTATACAGCTGAACAGGGCAACATTGTATATGTTGAACTAATACATATCCCTAACCGGATCATTTTCAGATGTAATGAATGATTAATGAAATATTTTCCGGGTTATCTGTGTTTTTTTTAGATGAAGACGTAGGAGAGATGTCTCTGGAAATTAAGAAAGTCTCCGGCACCAATATGATCGGGCTGGTGATCAGCTCTATTATGTTTGGTTGTGTAATATCTGCCGTAGGTATGGAAGCAAGACCTCTGCTTCAGTTCTTTTCCGCTCTGCAAGCTGTCAGCTTCAAGTTAATCTCCATCTTCATATGGTAAGTACAGGCTCACATCAGTGGTCCAGGCCAATAGATCATGAACCTGATGACATCACTGCACTGCATTGTGGGAATAAGTGAAGTACAAATCCATCTTTGGACTACACAGGTGGAAACTGTCATTCAGTTGGCATGGATAAACAATGCATCATGGGATAGAAAGAATGATGAAACGTCATCAGGTTTCACGGCTATTGATGGAGATACGTGTGAGCTAAAGTATCTGAATACGGACGGAGAAGTTGGGATGTGGAAGGGTAGAGGAGGAGGAGGGGGATGTAAATTCTTTTAACCGTATGATCCGAACTCTCGAAGAGGATTACAAGATTAAACGAGGAACCTCTCGTTTTCTGTGTAAATCTTGACCACACTTGTTCCGAGAAGAAAAACAGAAATTTGTTCTAATTATGCCTCTGTCATCTATCTAAGAAGTTGGTGACAATATGATTAATTGGTGAGACATGGTCTACATTAAACATATCTTTGTTATGTTCTGGGTGATTTCATTGGATTTTCATTGGAAGGTTGTTGATTTCTGAGTTCGACTTAACAAGGTTTAATATTGGAACAAAGTGTTATATTTTTTTCCTAATATTGCACTCTATATATGTATTCAAATATTCTTGATGGTTTTTTGGTAATATACAATGTTTTTTTTGTCATTTTACAGGACATCCCCCGTTGGAATTGCTTTCCTCATAGCAGCTAATCTGGCAGGAATTGTTGATCCGTCTAAAATGTTTCAAGACTTGGCCATATTTTCTGCAACTGTATTAGGCGGACTGCTTTTGCACGTGCTAGTCGTCTTGCCAGCCATATACTTTATATTTGTCCGGAAGAATCCGTTCAAGTTTCTCCAAGGGATAATACCAGCTGCTGTTTTTGCGTTCGGTTCCGATTCCAGGTGAGTCTAGCTTGAAGGAAACATCAGTGATTTTGTTGAACAATGTTGTATTTATATCAGTAATCAGAATTCGGCTCCACTGAAAGGTGTCCAAGATACTGTCTGGGACGGAGAGTCAAAAATTACTCCAGTCTATAAATTACCGGTCCCGTCTAATCTGGTATGATTTTCGTATCACCATTCTAGTCAAATCTCACCATAAAAATTAAAGGTAACGTAGAAAGGTGATAGAAAAGATATAATTACATCACATATAAGGGAAGTGGGCTGACAGAGCCACATGACTTCACAGTATACTCTTCTGGTTAACCTAAAACCGAGTGCAGGCCAATCACTGATATGTTTTTAATTGAAGGGTCCAGTGTATCTACCAACTCGCCAACCATAAGAAAATGCTGCCAGATGGGGTCCACGTCTATTTTGACAACTAGACTATTACTCACAGTCTCCCTATTACAGACGCTCTGATTAGTCTTTGATGTAACACACAGGCTATTACAATCGTGTCGGATTCCTTGTAAATTCTTACAAAAAGTTATCAAGAAGACATTCAGATTTGCTTAGTTCAACTAAATATACTGTATATCATATTTGGGATGTTTGTCTTCTGGCGAAGTTGCTCGAGTTTTCATAAATAACAGTTACGTTAAAATTCTCAACACTTCTAACAAACATCATATGCATTCAGATGGGTATTAATTGCGTACCCCTATATCCATTCTCTCATGAATACGAATAAAAAAAAATACTGAAGATAATCATGTCAAAGACGGTTCGCTTTGATTCACCATACGGTATATAGACCCTCCTCCTGTTAGATAGGTGACGTCGTGTTGAGCATATACCCACTACTGGATTTAACCAGAATATATAACACATTTCAGTGAATCATAAAGAAAACAATATTTTCTGGTGTTACGATTCTTTGTCCACTCCCCCTCTCTGTTTTAGTACAGCACTTATGCAGACAGGCGACTATGGTACTTGAGAGTTTGGAGAGACCTAGCATATTCGGGGCATGGAGAGAGTTGGTCCACTTACACAATAAACTGTTACATTAAAGATGTAATCAGCCTCAAATCTAGGCTGAAATCGAGATATTTTTAACCCCGCCAATGTGACATATGTTACGACAGGTACAAAACAAATCACTTTGACCGCATAAAACTTGTTTCTACCATTCACGAGGGAATAAAAGAAATTTGTCTTTAAAAATAAACGGCATGGCATGCCGTTTATTTTTCCACAGCCGTGTCAACAAGCGCATACACGTGTGGTGCATTCCACCAACGTATGCTATGCGACTTCATCGAACCTTAGGCACGAATCATGACGTTATCCCATGGTCGCAGCTGTTCAGCATTCAGAATCGTGAGCGTCGCTACGTCACTCAAATGTCACACAGTGACGTCATTTTCCTCTCCGCGTACAACACGTACTCAATGGCGAATCAGAAAACCCATCGAAACGGGTAGAGTTTCAAATTTCTGTGACAAGATATTCTTACATTCGTTGTACATGGCGATCCCACTATCATCAAATATAATACATATGATGCTTTAACAAACTTCGCTGCTGAAAAACGCACAGCGGAGAGTTTACAAAATTCATTGATTTTGAGGATTATTACATCTTTAAAGCTCGACTTTTACTTGACGACTAAACGAATTTCTCCCTTACTCTGTTGGGTTTGTGAACCGAAAATATAATTTTCTCGCCCTTACTTGGAAAGTCCAAGAAATCCAAATTCGGTGGGTTTGATGCGAAACGGTGTTGAAAAATATTTTCATGTTTTTCCAATATAGAAATATGTCAAAACGCTTGGCGTGCTCTGTAAGGCTGTAGTTCGCCGTCATTCGCCACACGATTCTACCAGTTGAAAATTGTAACACAGCTGCTTGGTCAAATGGTTAGGGTCTTGGACTGTAGATAAGTGGCACACACAGTTTTGGGAAGTAGATCCCCCAAATTTTTCTTCATAAGACAATCATGTTCATTTTCTATTTTTCTCCAACTTGATTTTAGACTTTAATATGCAATAGTGATGCGAAAAAGACAAATAATCGCCTATGTTATTTACCCATGTAAAACGTTCAACACAGTCAGCTTAAAATTGATTATATTTGTAATAGTTGCTGAATATTGTGACTAGCAAAAAAAAAACAAAAAAAACAAGCAAATATATATATATTTTTATAATTTTTACCAGCTAGTTTTTCCGCAGAGGACAGCGAGAAGATAAAGTTCTGACTATGTACGGAAAAGTAATATGGCGACAGTTGTACTGCGTGTAATATTTCAAGGCATGTCAGGCCAATAACAGAAAATTATTGGTTCACATGCAGTTACGACTGTTCTTGAATGAGGTCTCACTTAAATATGGTTAAACTTTTTCATCATTCGCCGCTAATGTAGCTGTCTTGTGTATTGCAGGAAAGGATATTCGTCGTATTTCGCAAATGTCCCTCAACAAGAGGTCGACATTTTGCTTTCACAAGAGATTATGCTTCTTGGCAATATCTTGTTTGCAGTTACTTCTTGTTACACTGAACTTTTGATAGATATTTGGCAGTTTTCGAGTCGATTGATATATTAATCCTGTACTGGTCACCTCAAACAGCAGAAGTACCGCGGTAACACCGCGGCAACAGAGCACGGCAACGCTTCTGTGTTATCGCGGGAATGCCCAAGGTTATATATTTTTTATTGTGAAAAAAGTCCCGACTGTCTGGTGATCGACGCTTTTAACAAAGGCTACCGCTCCAAAAGGTCACTAGGTAGTCTCGACAGCATGTCCCGACTGACCGGTGATCTACGCGTTTAACAAAGGCTAGCGCTCTATGTGACCATGCGTTTCAGCAGGTCAGTTTTGTGCATCGAATTTGTGTCGAGGTATGCATAATTCAGGATACATTGCGGTACTCGTTGATATGCTAAGTTGAATAAAAAATGATAAGTGTCCACAGCTACGCGTGCATGTTTATCATTTTCCCCCAAGTCACGCATGTTCTTTCTGTTGCTCCCTGCACCCCAACTACCGTTCCGTTTAATAATAATACGTCAAGATGTATTATGCTGTGTATTATTTATTTTAAATGTATTTATACAGGCAAAAACTTTGTTCTGTTCAGCATGCAAATTAATACATTTGCCTCGCCAGTTAATACCGGTAAAGAAAAAAAAACAGTTACACCCAAGCTTCTTCAAAGGGTGTCAGGTGCGCTTTAATGACCACATAGTCTCCCGAAGATCGTTTCAGATATGGTACCATCGCCTTTAATAAGCCTTGTCTAACTTGCCTTGGGACGAGGGTTCCAAATTATGTCAATGTGTGGGCGTAATGGACTAGCAATGGCGGTTATGCGAAATCTGTCGTCTTGAATGGGTATTTCCGAGAAAAGAAAGCGGCTTGAATACGACATGCCGTTGTAAACACAATCCGTAAACAGGCTGACTGTAGTGCGTTATCGTTGATCGCCTGACTGTCGTATTTTTCGCTCATGCTAATAGTTGCCAATCATTCTAAAATGCCCCACTTGGGGTATACATTTCCATTGTTATGTTAATGTGTGTCAGTCATTCTTAAGTGTTTCATATCGAGTATTCGTGCTCGATGTATTGTACATTTCAATTAATAGCTGCCAATCATTCTGAGTGTTTTGCGGTCCTAACAGGTGTTATTGTTTAACGCCAATCAGAGAAAATGTAAGATGGCCACCACGATGACGTCCCAGTGACGTCATTTTTAAAAAGAACATTTTTTGGACGATATTTCGGTCAGAATTTCTGAATTTTTTTTTTCATCGCAAAAATTGCATGATAAATTAGTAAATAATAATCTGATATGAAATAAAATAGGTTTCAGATAATTTTCTATGCAGAAAAGCAAGAAATCTGACAAAAACATCACTTTTCTGGACGCCACATGGCCGCCATTTTAAATTTACCCATGATCTCACGGAATTTCAGCTCTCAATTTTTTGTCGTACCGGAAATAGAAGCAAAAAACCAACGGGGGTGGGGAAGTGCCCTCCCCAGGCCAGGTAGGGTTAAAGTATCTCGTTCTACATAAATATGGTTACATAACATTTCGATGCATCTAGTTACATACATTTACGTTATCTTTGCATGATGCGATTTTCGTAGCCTTTCAACTACTTTGTGGGTTCGTCTGCTCTTTATTTTTTTGTGCGGAGTATATATTTGTATCTTGTAGTGTATATTGATGATTCTTCTATGAGGACAATACATTCGATTTGTAAAAGATAGAACAAAGTACGTCAAGGCCCAAGTTGCGAAATGACTGAAATGAACAGATTTATTTGATTATCGGATAATGCTGGGCCTATATGCTCTCATGCCCATGCCAAAGAATAATCGTGCGACTGAAAAATAAAACAGAAATAGTGTAATGAACGAATACGCAGATTGCAATGATCAGGAAGCAGACTGATAACTCCAGAGTACTATGCGTACACGAACTCCAAATATACGATTTTTACATTTCATAATATATAGTATAGAAATTTTGAAAGTTTACACGCTTTGAGTGAGCTTCCACGTGACATGGTCACAATAATAATGAAGAAACTTCGAAAACCTCTAATATTTATAGCTGGTATGTGTCGCCCGCTCCCCAGTAATATATTGATTGACTTACGTAAGTGTTAATTTGTACTTCCGCGCAAAGCAAAATGCTTGCTTGCTGGCGAAATAGACGGACACCCTGTTTAACATTAACATAACTGAAGAGAAAAGAATTAAGAATGGTTAATCAACTCATCATAAGAGACAATCGAATGAAAACAAGTGAACATTTTTTATTGTCGTCTTACTCAGGGTTGACTTTTCTGTCGATTATGATTTCCCGGGTCACGCAAAGAAGAAAGCCTGTATTAAATGATCCGTTATATCACAGTTCTGATAAAGTAATATTTTCAAAGTATGGACTTCTATCATTGGATGACCTAGTTGTATCTCGATGTTACTTGGCACTGCGATGGGCCTAATTATATCTGCTGCAGGGGCAGCGTCCCTTCAAACCATTCTCCTGCAATTAATGAAAATATATGGATAAAATCATTAAAATTTACCAGTGAGAAATTATAAAGTAGTACTAGGGGAAAACGGGAAGTATTCATACTTTACTACTAACAATATACAGCTGCATCATGAAGAAAAACAAAAATAAACTAATCACTGTTTTATTAATATTTTCATTTAATCTACAATCGACAAATTACCTGTGAACCATAGGCGAGATATTGTTCTGGCACTTCCGTGATCTATTTAAGTTTTCGAAGCAGGTAAATTTCTTGGCATTGCTTAGTGAACGATCATCCAGTTTTTAATAATTTAATAATTGCCGTGCAAGGCGAAATGCTCGTCGGTTGGAGAAACAGAAGAACGTCTTGTTTAATAGTAAAATAACTGAAGATAAAAGAATTAAGGGAGTAGAGGACGTTCATTTCCCTGCTCTTATGGGGCTACAACATGGTGATTTGCCGGATTTTTCAAAACAACCTGAATTTCCTAACAAAAGTACGCAGACATCTCAAAATGGAATAAAAATAAACAAAAGACACAACACAACCATTATGCGTTCTACTGGTGGGTCGATAGTGTGATGGGACGGACCAAAAAATTGGCATTTTAAATTCAACGGTTGAATGGTGCAAAGTGCTCCATAGGTTAAAAATTATTCCTCCGGAATACCCCCAAATTCACTCCTATTCACTTTCAATAAAAAGAAAACTTCTGAATGGCTAATAATTGGAACTTCAATAATATTCTCCATACCCTCTCCGATTCCCCACCCCCACCCCCTCCTGGAAATAGGACTGAAAAGGCTCAGTTTATCTGTTATACCGCTAATATTTTCTAAGAAAGTATGGTGTCCCCCTGTTTTTATTACATATTTAACAAGCACTATATGTGTTTAGTATTATATAGCAAAATGGGAAAAATTTGACCTGGGGAAGTTTGATTTATTGAGCATCAAAGAAGAAAAAATCCAAATTTCCCTATGTATTCAGTGTTATGGCTTTTAAGTGGTATACATGCTTTTGGTTACAATATTTTTTTAACGAGTATGGTGACCCCCTATTTTTTTTCCATGGATCATCTTCTCCTAACCTGATGAAAAAATCCTGAAGTTTAAAAAAAAATTCAACCTCTAGAAATGAACGTCCTCTACTCCCTTAAGAGCGGTTAATCAAATCATTATAAGAACAGGTCAACAATCGTTTTTGTCATCTTACTCAGGGGTTGAATTTTCTGTTGATTATTATTAATTAATTGTTAGAACACAAGCAGGCCGGAGCCGTAGAGAAATGAAACACCACCCTATCCCCACTCTCTCCGTATATTATAATTTATTATATTAGTGGCTTTTAGCGTACCAGTATTTATCTTTGAATATATGGAATACCGTCGTAACTTTAATTCAGATTAAAAGCTTACGTCATTCACACTAGGTTAGCCCGTAATCATAACACGAGGTGGTAATTAGTATGCTGATAGGCTGAAGCTCTTCCGCGATAACAGCGCGGCAACTACTACAATTTGCTGTTTGAGGTGGCCTGTACTATATGTATGGTAACTGTACGAGAATATCAAACGGAAATTCTCATTTGACTAGCCTCACCTGGGAATACCTCAGCATAACGTCACAATAAATCGACCGTCTCGAAGTGAGAAAATTTATCAGCAGAGAGCGACGCTAAGGAGAAAAACATCCATCTAACGGGAACACCTCATATTATTATTATTTTTGTGATCTTTTCTTTCAGTATTGCAACTCTTCCTCTGACCATAAAGTGTTTGCAAGAAAAGAACGGAGTTGATCGACGAGTCACCAAGCTGGTTACCTCATTGGGAGCTACAATTAACATGGATGGAATGTGTATATATTACTCCATTATGCCAGTGTTTGTGGCGCAGATAAATAGTATTCCGTTGAGCGCAGGGAATTACCTGACAATTTGGTATGACCGGTGTTGTCCTTGTAAACCTGACGGTTTGCAATATATAGTAACTGTGTACTTAGCAAATCGTTAATATAGGCTGTATCATTATTAAAATTCAGGAGAAGTAACTTGATATATGTTCGTTTATAGACAAAGACCTATTTCCTGTTCTTATAACAGCATAAGCACCATTCAATTCAAAACGACAATCATAGTTTACATAAACATAGGCTAGTTTCCTGCAAGAAAGAAGCGGTCAATGATGTTGGTGTGGAGGCTAGGAATGTCCGCTGGCTAAGATTGTCCGGGCCCTATCTCCCAACCCAATTAGCACACTTTTCTCCACATTGAGGATAAAGAAAAGAGAGAATATGAAAAGGGAAACTAATCACCAGGACATTCTTATCCATCACACCGGCAAGGCATCTCCACCAAGTATCAGATCCGACAATATTCAGTCGTCGTCCATGAAATACCTATTTCGTATGACAGTTCGTTTGTGCATGAAACAAAATTAATAAGAACACAAGATGCGTATGACGATACCGGTACTACGAAACATGTAACTTTGCATAAATTAACAGCAAATTGATTTGATGGGCATCTTCCGTAAATTAGTCTGTGATGTCTTGCTTAACTTTGACATCAATTCGTCCAATACAGCGTTGTGAGTTTAAAAGACACATTTGTGTGCTATACTAAGAATTTCTGGATCAAAATTCACGTTTTGCAGGATTGTCTTGTCCGAGGATTCTTTTAATTGGCTATATACTGAAAATCGGTGGTGGAAAATACCCCCAGCCCCTAACTTCTCCCCGCAATGAATTGATTGTGTCTAATACTTTTGAATTGTGTCTAATGGTATATCCGACACGAAAATCGCATGAAGAATATAAGTGAAGCATTCTCCTAAGATACAGTATATATTAAACCGTCCATACTTCTAGCCTCGCTCGTTCTCAAAATATATGCTAATATGCTCTCTTGAGATCATCCTGAAAATCTGAAAAGCATCGATTATACACGTGGTAAGTTTCTCACATACCTTAAAGAGGTCTGACATTTTTAAAAGAAAGCATTCGTAGGATCTGGAGTGCCTCAACATGAACGGGAACGTTAATATTTATTACCGAACAAAAGAAAACTGTATAACTCTCTGTCTTCAGCCTCCTTGCCATATCAATAGCTGTTGGTGCTGCCGCCGTCCCGGGGGTTGGAGTGATGTATATGGTGATGATGCTTACAGCGATGGATCTCCCAACGGATGCCATCAGCACGCTTCTCGCTGTTGATTGGTTTCTGTGAGTACATTATCTATTGGGGATCACAGCATTCACCCCCGTTCAGTACAAGTACATGTATGTTAACCCAATACAAGGGTGGGGATGGCGTTCCACCACTAAATATGATCTGTGATTTCTGACTGACTTAGTGATACCTGAGATTGTGTACCTCTGAAACATTCACTGGGGAAGATTTCTAAATTATGGTAATTATCCACCATATCTTTCGCGTTAGGCTGTTTATATGTTTTAAGTTTAGCAATGTCTTGTCATGTTATACAACTTCGATATGGGAGAGAAATTTTGTGCAAATATATTCTAGTATTATTGTTACAAGTGGAAATAAAGACTTGTCAAGGTGAGATTGCAAGAATGGATGCCATTACAAAGGCCTGATGTTTATGGCTATAGCCAATTCTAGAATAAAACATATCTATCTTATCTGTGTTGCTTCGGTGGTATGTGGCTAGGCTATAGTATTCAAGGACCCGCCTGATAATACCTCTCTTGTGTTGGAGGTAGAATTATCATTATCACGGGGTCCGAGATAAATCTGCATCTTCATTGGTCGATTATTTCGGGGTCCGAGATAATTCTGCATTCTGATTGGACAATTAGCTCGGAGTCCGAGATAATTATCTCAGGATAATTTTGAAAAAAATAATTCAATGTCCCTTATATGCTTCCGTGGTCCCTGGCTCTCGCTCTAAGAAAACTTCATAACTGATTGTCAAAGTTAGTGAGTGAAAATAATAGCATATTCTGTCGCCATTGAGGAATCGTATTTTCGTCCCCAAGTTCATTTTCACGTGAGTGTGTCGGCATGTAAAACGGTACAAAGCACGGAATAAAAGCAACCATTATAAAGCGGTTCACGTACTGGGCAGAAGTGGTCGACATTATTAGTTCCAGTATCTATTTCTGATGTACTAATATTACGTGTTTTCTATGACTTTCTAGGATCCGCATCAGGACGTCAGTGAATGTCATCGGGGACGGATTTGGTGCCGGTATCATAGAGGCGTTATCTAGACGGGAGCTTCTTCTGCTGGAAGTACATTCAGAAGAACACGAAACTAGCAAATCGGTTCCCAATGAGCTTGAATGCGAATCTGTGGAATTGATGACGAGAAATCACATAGATAGTTAATTGATGGGGATGTCAGTCACTCTTGAAAACCTCTACCAAGAGCCTGACATGTGTTGAACAATTTCCATCTCCGTGGAACTGTGATACTTGCGTATAAAATGTGTTCTTCTTGAACGATGATATGGATCAACTGAAATTATTTCAATTTCTTCCAATCTTTCCAAGAAGAAAACTGTAAGTTTTTTACTCGGACGACGAAATTATCCCCTGTGATGGACGCTTTGCACCGAACATTACCTAATGTTTTGAAAGGCAATGGCAATTTTATGTGATTGCCCATACGAGCGATAGAATACGACATATATTCACTCATAATATTACTGGAAATTCCGTTCGCTGAAGGGAAATAAATCAAGATAATTGTTAGTTTGCGTTTCTACATCTACCATATTGCAAGGTAAAAGTGACTGTATCGCTACCTTGGAATCTATAGGACCAATACATGCCCTGGTAAGGTAATTGTAAGCGTGAAAGCTACCTGATCTCGAATTATATGAGTTGCACCAGAGCTGAAGTCACCAGTGTTTGGTGCTGAAGCTGATGCCGTTTCAACGCTGATGACAGAATAGAATAGAAACGTGAAGGTATAGCTAATGTAAGCGTTTCGGGAGACTTGTCTTGTTCCATTTAACCCGGTGTTGCTTGGGTAGATTCTGTGCTCAAATTGACTGCCATTCTCAAATCGTTACTGAAATCATTCGAACTAATAGCTGAACATTCATTTTGATACAATATTTGTTGTCAAGGATCTGACGATATGATTTGTCTTGCTTGCATCATTGAATATTTCTGACTGTTTCTCTCTTCTAAGAACCTGGCTTGTGTGCTCGAAATTTCATACCTGCACGAAATAATGGATCATAGAGAGATAATTATGGTTTAACGTCGCGATCAGCAATATTGCAGCTTAATATGTTTTTACATAAGTACATGTATGTCAACAAAACAAGTCAAAATGCAGACAATCTAAGTGATCATCAAACACATTAAAACCTGTATATACATTCAAAATTTTTATAAAACGAAATATCTTAAAATCAAATCTTCTTCTACCCGATCAAAAAGATCTTTGTATCAGCATCAGTATTTCCTGCGATGCCAACATGAATAGCAGCCTACAAATATATATTTATATATGTAAACCTGCTCTTCAAACCTACGGTCGTATGCTTAATGGTCTCCACATGGACAGCTGCAATAAAAGCGCGGTTGAGATTACAACACATATTAAGGGACGTCCATGAATCCACCGTGATCTCGGGTCAGAATGTGCGGTGCCGAGGCAAGCTTTCCTGTCGGCCTTTGCAGGCTGTTTTTTTCTGTGTATTCTTGCATTTACCATGTTTACTCAATGTTGACGCGTTTACTCCATCAGACGTCCTCAATGCTAAACCATTAACATCAGATGAGTTATTTGTTTGAGCTGATCGATCATAACGGCTCCCGAGCTAGCGTATCTAATTCCGCTTGAACTGGTGCTAGGGGCTGGTGATAAAAGCGCGGCTGAGATACTAAGGCTACGTCTCAGGTCAGAATGTGAGGTCCCGAGGGCAGCTTTCCTGTAGAGTCACATGGTTGCTTTTTAGTCGCCAAACGTCGTCAATGTTTTTCACCTCGCGCATTCACGCATATCGCTCCAATATAACTTTAGAATATTCAGGAGGGATGGATGAGTTGTAGATCTATTCCTTATCGTTTTAAGACATGCTAGTGAATCTAAGAATATGACATACTTTTTGTACTTTGCTGAACCCAATGCCGCCAAGGCCGTCAAACGAGTTTTGACTTCAGCAGTTAAAATATAACTTTTGTCTGGCAATCGATAGGGTTTCGTTTTGAAACCAAAAACACTTGCACGTGCCACCATCTTTTTAACCATCAGTATATAGGTATAAGTGAACTAAATATTCCTTTCCGACTATGTGTCATCACATGCATGAAATCGAACGATATTATTGACCAGCAAATATTTGAGAAATTCTCATGGGCGCAGCTATCTTTAAACAATCCCACACAGAATGATAATTGAAAAAGGGATTGGAGGAATATCAACGTAACTTTGAAAATGGATACTTGAGGTTTGTGACATTTTCAAATATCATTTACGAATTTATTTCCTATTTTGCAGCCAGCAGGCCGGTCTCCACTTATTGACCAATCCCGAACCAGGTTATGCTTTTATCCTAATATCTCTTTTGCACACCTCCACCAACGATGTTTTTGTTCCTTTATACCTTTTAAGCTTGATGCGACTCATACTCTTCTCTCAGTAGACCAAATTCTTGCTGATACACTAATTGGTTTGTTTCAGCCATTTTAAATTTGTGTACAAGTGTAATATTTACTTGTGGTATGGCTAACTGCCAATGTAGAAATGGTGAACGTTTGATAGGTAAAATCTGATCGACACTGATAGCAGCTGCAACTAGGTGTGGTTTAATACGAATTCCAAGAGACGGAATAAGAGTCGGCTTCTTTGGATATAAATCTGCATGCGAAGACTTAAAAACACAGTTATGTGCATGATTTAAACAATTTGACTTCAATTTCGTTACATACTGCGGACTGACTGGCCTATGCCACCTAGCTATAGGTTAGCTCTTTCTTGCATGGCCGAGTTGTCTGAGGCGCATAGCTGGTGACCGCTAGTCTCACACCGCTGAACCGTTTTGGGGGCTAAGAATGTCCCGTGGCCACGAGTGTCCGGCTCCTTTCTTCTAATCCAGGTAGGACACTTTTCTTCACATTGGGGACAAGTGTCCTTCCTTGGTTGCAATAGAAAAAGGGTATGAAAAGGGACACTAATAACCAGGGCATTCCTATCCATTACACCGTTACGGGTTCAATCTCCGCTGGAGCATGTGTGAAAATTTGCCAGTTATTTTTCGACGGGCAGAGAACTGAATACCTGTATGGGCTTTTGGATGGATTGGGCTTTCGCTCAATGGTTTTCGTCTTCTTCTCCTAGAAGCCTAGATTTTTGGGGGGATTCTGCCATCAAAACCTTCAAATGAACAAATGCTATCACACAGGCGAGTTCGGGAAACCTCTCCACAACGGGAGACTCCTTCCCTGAATTTGATTGAACACGTGGCTTTTCCTGCGGAGCATACTGGTCATTTCGGCCAATCGGACCATCCGTTTCTTCAAAATTTATAGACACATGTCTAGATTTCTTACATGCCGCTTCAAATGTCCGGCCTGACCACACTACCGGCATTCATATGGAAAATCCCAGTTGATCTTTATACCAAACTGAAAGCCTAAAATCTCCACGCAGAATTACAAAGAGAAGAGGGGTTTTGATGCCAGTTTTTCAAATTTCTGTCAAAAGTATAGTACTTATCATCTGGGACGAATATTAAATCTATACTCGTCCCAGTTATCATGAATGGGAAGAACTTCTCCATATTTTTCAAATACCTGAAAAATGTCAGTATTTGGAATCTCAACAGGGCATTTTATTTTGACAAATACTTTATGGATTCAATTTCTTCGGAACGACCACACTGACTGTGAATATATAATACCATTTGAGAGGAGAAAATATTTCGTCCATTCATTTCGTACTGTCACAATCCAGACAATCTTTGACACCTGCACTAGTTCTTGAAGGACAGGAGCCGACAGACTTTTGTGAAACGCGATAAATATCAATCGCTTTAGCGGCATCTGGTCCTAATAGTTGTAGGCTCAGTGACGTTGCTTGCCATATCCCCAGAGAGAGAGAGAGAGAGAGGAAACGAATTCAAGGTCCCTCTAGGGAGTCTCCCAAAAAAACTCTCACCAAGGAGCCTCACAAAAGTAGTAACAGACTTCTTAACACACAGGTAGCAAAGTTTTACAAATAGCTTCAAAGGAAGCCTCGCGCCTAGAGACTATACCATTACGTGAAGCACAACCATAAAATGTAAAAGAGTATAGATGACGGCCATTTAAAAATGTAATTTGGGACAAGTTTTCGATTTTTTTTATTTACGTGTTTTGTTCTAAGAAACTGAGTGTCTGATAAATTAGTAAATGTTAATCTGTTGTGAAAGAAAATGCAGAACTTTTGAAGAAAAACGACGAAGACCTAAGTTTTCTGGTACACCACATGGTCGCCATTTTGAATTTACCCTTGATCCTCTTCTCGGGATTATGCTAATAGGCTCAAAATGAACACAATATGCTAATATGCAATCCCGGATTATCAGCTCTCAACCTGAGTTCAGATTGTCTCAGAAATCCTGCTGAAATCCTCATGCAGGTCTGCTAAATGTTCTTGAAATTTGTATGATTTCACCAGCACATCATCCAAATAACACACGACAGAAATGAATTTAGGTTATAAGAAGATGTTGGTTTGTACTTTTCAGAGGCGTAACGAGGCACACCAGCAATTGCGAAAATATGTAGGTGCCGAAACACTAGCTAGTGTAATTTCAAAATAACGAAAATACTCTTATAGTCTTAAGTACATCAACTTTCAGCAAGAACAGCATTTGAGAACGACAGTGCATGAATGTTGATATTATAGAAATTCCACAAGTCTATAATGTCTTAACATTGGACTAAACGCGTTGAAATGGTGCATGTCTAAGCAAAACGTCACAACATAGTCAACTATGAGATACAACAATCAACTGCGTTTGTGATACTGATATTACCTCAGATTCTGACGTTTAGATTGGTCTAGATAACGTAACCCGCCTACCAGGCCGGGGAAGGGGGCGGGGCTTAATAGCTTCACCTTCCAAACTGTATACCCTATCTCCAGGACGACAAGAACTTGGGAGCTGCCATTCTGGGACTTTGTAGGTTTGTCATATTGGGATCCTGTTGTGCTTAGCAGAATAAGCCTTCGAGCAGAGGATCATGGGTAAATTCAAACTGTCGTCAATGTGGGGTACTAGAAAAGATGTTTTCGTCATTTATTCTTCAAAATTCCTGCTTTTTTGCCAGAAAAAGTGAGCAAAACCTATTTAATTTCACACCAGATTACAATTTACTGTGACATCATCGTTGCGGCCACATTCGTTTCTTTTTTACATTTTCTAGTAGAGCTTAGCCGACGAATATAATGTGCTAATATTCAGCCCTCTAGCTCAAGGGGAAGGAAAGATATTTAGGAAGGGGAAAATGACCCTCCAAGCCTGGACAGATCCAAATCGTCCAGGCCAAATAGGGTCAATGTACTTGCCGGTGAAATTTAATAACCTCACAGTTTCAACACTCAGATCGGGTAGATCTATAAACATAATGTCATATATCCAATCGCACAAACATAGTAACATTGATCCCTATTAACAAAATTAAGCTAAAACATGATCTCCGTCCCGTGTGAACAGCGGCGAGCGTGCATGACTGACACTGCAGTTTAACAAGATGTTGTAATTTCAGCACGAGCTTCATTCCTAAATTCCTTCGGAAATACAGGCTCGGCGAACTACGAAAATCATGCGAAATACTTCACACGTTAAAGCTTTTCGTCTAGCAACCCTAGGTCCAAAGCAGTAAATCGAGTACCGTACATGTCACTGATCTATTGTAAGTTAAAAGATGCGAATAATTCTCATTTATAGCCAATTACTATGGAGCAGACGATGCTTTAATCAGTCATTCTCATTCTTGGAATATAGGCACGTGAGAAAGGATACCGTCAATATAAAACGAAAATCTTCGTATACTTTCAATGCCAAAGAACAGCCAGATGCTTTAGAATACAAAGTCGACACAAGCTGCCAAGCTAAGCACAGATAATACGATGATTATGGGTCATACTTCGATTATGTTAATCGTATATGTTAACCTTGTCATGCCAGGCACAAGGATACGGTACACCCCAAATCAAACTTTCTACGCTCCGACACGAAAGACAATTAAAAGCTGACACTCCGTGGCTTCATACCCTAACAGGTTGGATTTTCTTTGCCTATTTACTTAACCTTCTGAGTGAATAATAAATAAATTCAAATGTCGACCGTGCGAATTTTCCTGGTTTTTCCCCATTTTTTTTAATTCAAAATTTATTATGTATTTCTCTCAGGATAAATATATAAATATATAACCGAGTATAAGGAATTCAAACACAGATGCGCTTGACTTTAATGAATATTTTTTTGCAACTGATAACCAAGGGTGGAAACGTTAATCCACCGTAGATTTCATATCCGACATACATGTACCGCTACCATGGATTTCGAATCACAGGTAACGGAACGTTAGTTTCGTGTAAAACTTGTGGTCAGTTGCACGCACAATATAACAGTTACTGCAGCTAGCAGATTAACCATCCCCCCTCCCCTCCAAAAAACAATTTCAAGGCCGAAATTGACTACAGGCTTACTAATTCTACAAAGTCCTGGTAATCGTGTTACATGAGGGAAGATGAATCAGAAAACTTGTTTGGGAACAAGGTTTGAAACAACCAATTGTTTATGCATAGATTGGGGCCATGGGTCCGAAAACGAGGTTAAATACACGCATGAGCACTTGACTAGAGCATTAGATACATGCGTTTAGTCTAACATTCAATACTCAGCCGTCGTCCATTGAAAATCCCGCGTCCTTATTTGTATAACAACATTACTATAAACGATCATAGCATATAGGCTTGTTTCCTGTAAGAGAGAAGTGGTCAACAATTTCCGATGATGGCGAAAAGATATCATGGCGTTTCATATTTCGAATCTGTATCGCTGATCAGCTTTCTTATGTCCATATAATTTTCGGTATGAAGCTGTTATATAGAGAATGATGTCTCTGACGTCACGCTGTTCATATGAACACCAAGAGTACATGGGTCCCATCTGGTCCCTAGCCGCGGGCTATGTCGAGCTGGACACAAGTTACGAAAGGTACGGTAACGCCAAAGTTCTTGTACGATACGCTTGTATATTGAGTTGCATACAAAGTTAGATAAATAGCTATAATCCCCGCCAGTTCACCTGGCATGACCAGCTGTATATTTGGCAACACACTATATCAGCAACATATAGGTATTCCAATGGGTACTAATTGTGCACCCCTGTTGGCTGACCTGTATCTGTTCTCTTATGAATATAACTATATGCAGGCGCTTTCAAAAACCGATCCATTCAAATTACAACACATATAAGGGAAGTGGGAAGAGGTGCCGACATACTGACTGCGTCATATGACTTCACAGAATAGTCTTCTGGCAAACCTATTCTAAAGCACATACCAAGAATCTAACGATTCGTGATATGTGCTGTATCTCAGGTACGCTTTTATTGTACCTGTTCATGTGGCAACATGAATGATATGACCTCACGGCCCCTAGCACCGGCATAAGCGGTATTAGATACAAATCTAGAGAGCAATGATGGAAATGCTGTGACAACTCGTATACTGGTAATTGGTGAGCTGTTTCGCTATGACAACTCGTACATTGAAAGCCCGCGAAGCCCGTTCCTTCTCATTCACCAAACGCTATATAGACGATCTTCTCGCTGTGGATAATCGCTATATAAATGACGCAGTGAAGGATATATATCCAACTTCACTGGATTTGAAGGAAACTACAGATAGCCCTACAGGCACATCAAATTTAGATCTATATCTCTACAAAAATGAAGCGGGCATTCTCTCTCGTCGACTTTATGACAAAAGAGATGATTACAATTTCGACATCGTAAACTATCCCTTTCTGGACAGTATTATTCCAATGGGACCTGCATATGGGGTATACATATCTCGCCTAGTAGCATTTGCTAGATCCTGTGTTAAATGTGAAGATTTTAATCAACGTCACAAAACATTGTTGCAGAAACTTATAAAGCGGGGCTATTCCACCAAGCACCTCCACTCAAAGTTTCTGAAATTTGGCTATACATATCGCATGCTGATAGCAAAATACGAACGTAGCGTGCAAGATCTATGGCGTTACGTTTCGTAACTTGCTCATATGAACAGCCACAATGGTGCTCATATGGTGCTCATATGAACAGCCACAATCAAAGCGTGACTGAGATATATCGTTCTTAGATAGCGACTTTACAAATATTATTATGGATTAAGAATACTGATCAGCGATACGGATTTTATATTTTTGGAACATCATGATGTCTTGTCGGCATCATTGAAAACTGTTGACCGCTTCTCTTTTGCAGGAAACTAGCCTATGTTTATGTATACTATGATTGTCTTTTTGAATTTGGTGCTAACACTGTTATATGGATATGGAATAGGTCTTTGGATTATGGACGCGGATATTCTTTAATAGGCGGCGGATGAATTCTGAATGACGGACTAGACGCTTGTATTTTGCATGCATGGTGGAATATATACATATATATATATATATTCCCTGTATTAATACCACACCAATTTAGTGATTGCGACAATCTCACCGGAGCTATACAGATCAACACAAGACAGAGTTACAGGAGGGCCTAACCGTGTGTGTATTTTTTTCTTCGCTAACCAATGGTCCCACCGCTATAGTGTACCTGTCCTATATTTATAACTGCAAGCGTTTCATCCTGTTTGTACAGATTTGCTTCACACCTAAACCATGTTAACTGGAGGTCCGTCAAAAAGTGAATTCTTTATGTTGTTTTTTGATTGTTCAATCTTGTTTAACTTGCATTCTCCAGCTCTTCTCCCTTTAGGACTAGACCAAAATGAAATATAAATCAGTCATAAAATAACAGTCTGTGTTGAAAAACCTGTTTCTCCTAGGTTTGCCTCATTTCTTTGCTACCCGGTCATGTGTGCTTACTACAAGATGCTGCTTCATGCCATCCTCTAAGGTATGATGGTTTTATGCTTCAGCACACATTTGTACTGTACATGAACCTTAGCCTACAGTAGGTGTTTGTAAGATCAACAAAACGCATGGTGTGCGAATTTTTTTTCAATAGCAGCCGTCAATCTATCAGAGCTATAATTTATGTATTTCTTCAAACAGACTGAATAGGGGAGGAGAAATGTCATGGCAATAAAGCTTCACTGACTATTATGATAACGAGTGTATTGAATAGCTCAGAATTACCATGTATGCTAATGTAACGCGCAATTCATTTGAAAGATACCTTTGATTATATTTCATTCACTTATGGGAGAATTGGATATACGCTATACATGACGTCACTGTGTCATACGCCTTTGACAGAGTGAAAATTTACATCTGATTCATTGAGATATATAAGAGAATGTATACATCACTTAAACATACTTGAATGGTAATTGTTCGCGAGTTCAACAATGGCGACGTCAAAACTTATATCGTGAGCAGTTTATTGTAGTTTCCAAATACTTCCTTGTGTAGATACTGTAACCTTCAGTAAATGACGAGACAAACCAAAACATGCCCCAAATTTTCAGATTCGCCGCTATGGGAATCTGTACTCGGTAATTTTCCGTATTGTTGTATGTGTTCTCCGCTGATATTATGATATATCCTCACTGTGCTTGAATGGCCCATAAGCTATTATTATATCTAGGTCTGTAATATCTGCATATGACCTGATGACAATTTCATGACATATGTATCATTTATCTACGTACGTAGTGTCAATTAACCTTCCGGCATAATAGTGCAAAAACGTCTGAATGTAAATCTGAATCTGTAAACACTCAGGGCAGATTTTATGAAACCTCACTTGAGACAATTTTCGCACTTGAAAGTTCAAGTGCACTTGAAAACCTCCCTTGACTCGAGTTTTTGCTTTTCATGAAAGTTACTTGAAATCGCACTTGAGTTAAGTATGGTCGGACCTCCCTTAAACACCGCACTTGAAATAAAAACGTACTTGAAACGACTAATATGAAGGGAGATGGTGTCAAAAAAAGTTTTTTTTCATGTGTCCATGCACCATAACGCATGTATGGGCATCCTCCTTCATCTCATAGATTCGAAAATGGCATAAACATATTTATTTGACTCCTGGAATTTTACCGATCGGCTCCGGTGCATCAAGTATTTTGAGCATACACTTGATGTACTAGTTATTACCAAACCGAACAAAAGAGTTCCAAAAAGGTGACTTCAAACATCACTTGACCAAGTGCAGTCAAAAACGTTTGGTGAGACGCAACTTGAGAATTTTTTGAAGTGCACTTGGTCAAATGCGAAAATCGCCCTTGAAAAAGTCAAACCAAGTGAGGTTTCATGAAATTGACCCCAGCACGTAATATTTCTGAGGTGGATATTTGTCGAAGTCCATTAGCAAAAATCTAAACTTACCCATTACGATAGCGGTATGACTGTCACAACAGAATATGTGGCATAAAATCATAGCTGGTTCTAGAAGCTGCACCACCAAGCTTCTTTCAACCCCGTTGACGAGGGCCCTTCAGGAGGTAAAAACATTTTGGGAAAGGTATTGCGCCACTATTCCTAAAAACTCTGGCGTTGAATGTATGTGGATATTGAAAAACTCAAAATGTCTTACGGAAGAACTTGATGCTAAAGGTCACATACCGTACAGACATGTATCCACATGGGTTTTCTCGACTCTCTATACTACAATCTCTCATCAGGACCTTATTGACCGTCTAAGTTCATTAATAGTATCTGTGTTCAAGAAAACTGATCGTAGATATATTAATGTCGGAAGCCATAAAGCATTCTTTAGCTCTACTACATACAAGATATATCATTCATGGGATGTTTCTTTGTTTATAGAGTTGCTTGAATTTCTCATAAAAAATATCGATGTGAAATTTGGCAACACAATATATGAACGGCATAGAGGTATTCCAATGGGTACTAATTGTGCACCCCTGTTGGCTGACCTATATCTGTTCTCTTATGAATATGAATATATGCAGGCGCTTTCAAAAACTGATCCATTCAAAGCCCGTTCTTTCTCATTCACCAAACGCTATATAGACGATCTTCTCGCTGTGGATAATCGCTATATAAATGACGCAGCGAAGGATATATATCCACCTTCACTGGGTTTGAAGGCAACTACAGATAGCCCTACAGGCACATCATATTTAGACCTATAATTCTATAAAAATGAAGCGGGCCTTCTCTCTCGTCGATTGTATGATAAAAGAGATGATTACAATTTCGACATCGTAAACTATGATCCCTTTCTGGACAGTAATATTCCAGTGGGACCTGCATATGGCGTATACATATCTCGCCTAGTAGCATTTGCTAAATCCTGTGTTAAACGTGGCGATTTTGATCAACGTCACAAAACATTGTTGCAGAAACTTATAAAACAGGGCTACACCGTCAAGCGCCTGCACTCAAAGTTTCTCAAATTTGGCGATACATATCTCACGCTGACAGCAAAGTACGAGAGTAGCGTGCAAGATCTACATGTATGGCGTTACGTTTCGTAACTTGTGTCTAATTCCGCTTAACCCGGGGCTAGGGGCCGTATGAACCCATGTACTTCAAGATCCTCATGATGCTCATATGAACAGCCACAATCAAAGCGTGACTGAGATACATCATTCTTTCGATGACGATTTTACAACGAATACTATGGATTAAGAATACTGATCAGCGATACGGATTTGATATTTTTGGAACATCATGATGTCTTGCCGGCATCATTGAAAACTGTTGACCGCTTCTCTCTTGTAGGAAACAATCCTATGTTTATGTATACTACGACTGTCTTTTTGAATTTTGTGTTAATCCTGTTATATGGAATATGGAATAGATCTTTGGATTATGGACGCGGATATTCTTTAATGGACGACGGCTGAACTATGAATGACGGACCAGACGCTTGTAATAAAAGAATAACGTTACATGATTATGTAGTATCGGTACATTGAGTAAGTCCCTCACGTACGATAGTGAGGACGGAGACCCACATTACGATTGAGATATGAACTCTCCACTTTAGTCCGTATGATAACTTTCCTTTAGAAGTTCCAGTACTTTCTCTATTCAGGCTGAAGGCTATGGAGGGCCAGTTGTCACTTTCTGATTTAATCTATTTATTTTACAGTTAAAAATATTAGCTTGAATGAGATTAATAATCTTGAAAAATCTTAAATAAGAAATAACAGTTCTGTCTTCTATCATGTGTCTATAGCACAGTAAATCTGAGCACATGACCAATATGTGTTCTCACACCAAATAGAATAATTTGGAGAAATTTTTGTTTTTTCTTAGCAATTTTAAACTTGCTGATGAAGCTGTAGCCACTCTCTGAGGATGAAGACAGTTGTCTTTGAAGCTAAGAGAATACAATATGTATCGTATTGCAGTAGTCGCTTTATATATTTTGATTTTACTTCATATGCTTGAATTATTAGAGGGTTTACTACAAACGCCACACCGTCATTGATGATAATTAACGTGCATATCTACTTTATCTATATGTCATTTAAGATTTTGTACAAACATTTCCCCCGGCGGATAACATATACTTCCTGTCAGTGGACCATAAATTTCGACACCCTGACATTTCAACGTTTATGAGCCCCGGCCAAAACCACAGCAAAAACGACGAAGTCACCAGTTCCTCTTTAGCATATCTTACATCGGATATATATATCCAATACTTTCTCAGTTCAGGATTTATATATCAGAACTGTGACGGTGACAGAATATATATATATATATCTCCAACAACAGATTTTGAGATATTTATATATCAGCAAGATACGTTACATCGGATATACAAACACGCGATCGTTGATCCAGGCTATATATATATATATATACTACTGAGAAAGTATTGGATATATATATCCGATGTAAGATATGCTAAAGAGGAACTGGTGACTTCGTCGTTTTTGCTGTGGTTTTGGCCGGGGTTCATAAACGTTGAAATGTCAGGGTGTCGAAATTTATGGTCCAGTGACAGGAAGTATATGTTATCCGCCGGGGGAAATGTTTGTACAGAATCTTAAATGACATATAGATAAAGTAGATAAGCACGTTAATTATCATCAATGGCGGTGTGGCGTTTGTAGTAAACCCTCTAATAATTCAAGCATAAGAAGTAAAATCAAAATAAATAAAGCGACTACAAAGGCAGTTTCGCTGCATTTATTTACTGTATATATATAAATGCTATAAAGGAACAAAATTGCGAATATATAAACTTATCCAATCCCAGTGACTTGACATTTAGACCAATTATTGCCGGTCCAGTGTGTTCAACCAGTCACTTAAGTCAACTACTAGATATTGCCATGTATGAACTTATGTACAATTTGTACCATCCTGTTTAATGTTAGATATACTGTCGCTTAGACTACAGTATCCAAGTCAATATTACATGTGTGTATGTATAAATAGCCGTAATTTATTTGATCGAATAAAGCTTTGATAAACCGTCGAGACACGGTGAAACTAGTTAGCCAGAAATCAAACCAGTTGACTTCGTCATGATTTTTTAACAATATTATATTTGCCGCACACAAAGGCAGTTTCGTTGCATATATATGTATATATATATCGAAGAAATCTATATATAAAACATGGCAGTGTGACTAACGTCACAGGACCTACGAAGTACAGTAGGCATTAGGACTCGAACGCGAACTGAACTCTTGGAAATCCCCACCCCCAGTTGAAATCCTGCCTATATTAAGATGGGCACCGTCCAAGTCAGAATCGCCAGTGATTTTCATCAAAAATCACCAGAAATTTTCATCAAAAGTTGGTCAGCTCAGAACTTGTTGGTAACAGTCTCCTAATGCGCCTTTATTCCAAAATAAATAACACTCGCCGATTTAATTTTACAATTTTTTAATTAAAGGAAACAGATTGAATAATATAGGTTCAGTAGATTTCAAGCTTTACGTGTGAAAATACATTTACATCTCTTTAATGGTTTTCAGTGCCCTTGTACAGGATCAAAACAACTTTTTGAATCACATTATTTTCCCAACAATACAACAAATTTTTATATATAGTACTATAGTAGAAAGGTAGCATTTATGTAGTTTACGGTAATTCAACTCAAGACCAACACCTTCTATGCACAAGATAATAATGATTCTATGTCATTCTCCTGAGCATAACCGGTACGAATAAATAGCGTCTCTACATCACGTTGTTATCTAGATATATGAGACAACACATTTTGGGCATCGGCAATCTGATGAATGTACTATTCCGGTTTTCTTGTTTCACATTATATTCTATGGCGGTTGATCGGTGATTTTCTTCATTGATAAACGTTAAACCACCTAGCTTTAACTAATTCTGCTAGGCTGTCTTCATTCAGACTGTACAGCCTACACAGTCCACAGAAAATACACCGCACATTCTTGTACTCCCAGCCTTATCCCATTTGATGGCAAGTTTATGGGGCTGTTTAATGTCTAAGCTAGGAAATGTTCCAGGGTAGTGGACAGGCATGCAATAATATACTATATCTGCTATACAGGACACCGACCAGTGTAACTTGATGTGACAAGCAGCAGAGTAGAAACCGGCCTTATCTCAGTGGGCTTGGATATAAATCACTGTTAAAAACCACAAGGCTGGGATGGAGCCTCTCTCTGTGTTTGTTCCAAGGACAAGCCTTAATGACTTTTAAATCCACTGATAAGGAGGTCCCATGGCTTCATGGTCATAAAAGGAACATGATACTGTTAAAGGCCACATGGATGGTATGCATTTATAACAATATACTGAAGTGTTAATTATAAATCTAATTTTAATCAGAATTATTTCAGATCAGAACTTGCTGGTAACAATGCCCTAATGCACGTTCATGCCAAAAATCAAGGTTCTAATGTCAACGGTTCTCCTTATTTTGCCGACGAAAGGATTCGGATGGACTGACTCACTCACTCATTACCGGACAATTTGCGATCTGTAGCCTACTTCGTAGGAAAATAGCATAACTAGAGATATATATTTCTAATAGTTTAAAAATAGTTATTTATGAATCTTTCGCGCATAATTTCCGCTGATGTAGCATTTAAATTTTACTATGCTCAGTGTTTATTTCGTCTTCATTAAAAGTTAAAATGTGTGTGTTTTTCCTCTCTTACGGAACATGCTTCACACTGGGTGGTTTTCGTACTGTGCAAATGAGCAAAACGGCATTAGGATTTTTAGATCTCAGTTGCCAGCACTGTGGACTAGTCAGTCAAGGAACTATCCCAACCGACTATTGGGCGTGCAGACAAGAAGTTGTTTACGGACTGGATACAGGGTTATAATTCATGGAAATCATCGAAACGTTTGAAAAGCCTGACAGTGCACATCTGCAAGGTACATGTACTAAGCATCTTCCACATATGCTTCGAAGTTTGTCCTCAAATAGTAACCGAGATATGGTTAACAGACGGATGACCGGACGGCCAGTCGTACATGCCAATCACAGGACACGGTAGCTCAATGGACCGATCATGAGGAGTAAAATTTATACGCATAGCAAAATTTGAGTTCCTTCTGACAGCCAAGCGACTATCCCATACCGGTAATTTGAGATGATAACTGCAACAAACAATCGCGACTAGCCTTCAACTTGTCCCCTGCTTGACGTGTGCACTCACGCGTTCCATTTTTGTTTCACAGCGATAAGCACTGGGTAGGTTAGAAGAATATTAAAACTGTGATTGTTTGAGGATAACGATGTAACTTGGTACATCTGTTATGCTGAGATCTGTGAATGCCGACATATCTCATTAATTCTTCTCCTAGTTTGGTGTGACTGACTCGAGTTGCCTCACAGAAATAAGATGGAGACAACCGGACCAAACAAAGTGAGAGCTTCGAAACCGAAAAGTAGAAAATGCTTCGTGAAGTTTTTCAAGTCCAACCTACTTGTTCTGCTGATCTTACTTGGGGTATTATTTGGTGTAGCAATCGGAGCTGGTTTGAACAGAATGGATCCCAAACTCAGCAACAAACAAATCATGTATTTACAGTTTCCAGGAGATCTGTTTATACAGCTGATGAAAATGTTAATAATTCCGATCGTTGTGTCCAGTCTTGTGACGTCTACAGCGGAAATGGATATACGGTCCTCGGGCAAGATAGGTCTACGAGCCTTGGTGTACTATCTGTCCACGTTGGTTCTGGCGGCTACTCTGGGAATGACTTTGGTGGTGACCATTCGACCTGGGGAGAGAACTGGCTTCAAAACTGAAACATGGTCCCCGAATTACAACGTGTCTTCCAGCCCAGTAAATGCGGTCATGGATTTTTTGAGGTGAGGGTTTACTTCATTATATTAAAAATTACCTGCGGGTGATATGATCAGGTCGTGACGTTATCAGGGGACCATGTAATTATATAGTCTGTCCATAGAGCTACTTTCACCTCAGGCTATTTAGCGCTGTAAATTGCTTACCTACTAAATTTATACACAGTATGTCCTTCAACATTCAAGGGCACGACAGGACATAATAATTCGTCTAAGGCGCGAATTAATAGGAAATTGTACAAAAGCGTATATTGTGATGCGCATGGTTTACTTGAATACACAAGTTCTAGAGAACGAAATGAATAGTATTTTGAGCAGAAGCAATGCGAAAGATGCCGTGAGCTGCAATAACGGGTTCAATTTGTACCAGTAAGAGTGACCCTTTGGGGCTCACTCTGGCAAATCGTTTAAATTTCCGACTTTGGCACCTGATATCGAATCACATACATAAAGCCGTTTAGCCATTAAAATCCATTGAAAATCCGAGTATTTTTATTGATTGATTTCGGGTTCATTTTTTAACGGAGCAACTTGGCCATGAGGAACTCTGAGAAATCTTCACCCATCTATCATATATGCCAAATATCTTATTGATATGTACAGCGGTTCCGCCGAAGAACATATTGCGTTTCTAAAAACCAGATCAAACATGTACGGCCGCCAAAATTGAACACTGCGCCGTAATCTACATATTGATATGTACAGCGGTTCCGCCGGAGAATATATTGCTTTTCTGAAAACCAGATCAAACATTTACGGCCGCCAAAATGAACAATGCGCCATAATGTACATATTTTGTATTATCTGAGTGAATTTTCTTTTCATTTGTTTTATTCGCACTCATCGCGTCCTGTTGTGTCCGAACCGGAAGAACGATGCATTTGTCGAGGATGGAATCCGGCCGATGGTGGCCATATTTATTTAGAGAGCAACATTAAATGATGATTTGAAGATAACTGGACCGAACTATCGTTGAAAAAGGTGTTCTAGTGATGGACAAAGAGCAGTTGGAAGTAGTTTTCTGGAGTATAACTAGAGGTTTAAAAGTTTTTGATTTATGGCAAATGATGAATGAGAGAAGGGTCCTTTCTCGTTGAATTTGCGATATTAACTTGCCATATAAAATAATGCACCCGGATTAAGTCAATTCTGTGTTGTAATCCTTCTTTGGTTCAGATAAAGTAAGTAGGTCGTCATCTTCGCATATCAAGTGGAACACTGCACGTGTTGCCTTGGCCGAACATAACACATTATCTGATCAGAATACGGGTTTGGTGAGGTCATAGCTCTATAAATATTCCGTGTTCCATATTAGGAGGTGTGCGATGTATGACCTCTTTAAATTTCAAATTTGATTGGCTATTCGAAAGAAATTAACATCAATACAACCAACACTTGCCATTTTTGGAAATAACACCGGCAGACATCAAAGAAAATCCTCGCTGTTCGGTGTTGGCAAGCTCCTATCTTGATTGGCTATATGCACATCACGTGCGTTTCCCGGCTTGAACAATTTACCCTATTCAGTAAGTCAAGGTAAATGACGGAACGTTAGTGTAGCATTTAACTTGAAATGTGAAGATGGTAGGTCGTCTGCATAGAGAGGATATGTCAATTGTTTTGTTTTCAACGTCATGGGGTTGCATTTTGAGTTATCAAATGAAAAATCGTTTAGAAACATGTTGAATAATGTAGGGCTGGGTTGTCCCTCTGTCGGACAAATGTGTTGCTAGGAAAGGGGAGAGTAATGTAGTCGCCAGGTTGCCAAACTAGGTCAAAACGCTTGGATTCGACAACTTCTTTTTATTCTCATAAACGTATTTATTAATGACGGAATTCGAGATATAAGAATGATCTGTTACCATACGAAGTCTGGTATTGGTAGTAGAAGTGACGGCTCCATTAATTATTTTTCTTACCCCTTCAGCTAGAGGGCTGAAACTTACCACACCATACTCTTGTGTCAAGCTCTACCAGAAAATGTAAAAACATCAAGATCGTGGCTTCGATGACGTCATTTTCAAAAACGGCATTTTGGGGTAGATTTTTCGGTCTGAGTTTTCGATTTTGTTATTTATGCAATTTCTTCGCAAAAACTGCAGGATAAATTAGTAAATATTAATGTGATGTGAAATAAAATAGCTTTTGTCCACTTTTCATCGCGAAAAAGCAGAAATATGACAAAAAATCACTGTTATGGTACCCCATGTGGTCGCCATCCTGAATTTACCCATGATCTTCATCATGCTCGAAATGACCCCAATATGATAAACGATAAAGTCACGCAGTTTCAGTTCTCCATATTTTGTCGTTCCGGAGATAGCGCAGAAAGTTTGGCGGGGCGGGGGGCATTTCGGCTCCCATCACTCCAAGTTCCATATAGGGTTAAAATTGAGACCGGACGACACTGTAAACCCACCATACTACTGGACCAACGTCTGTGTTCGTTGTCTACGCTGTTCCCATCATACAGTCCTTAGACAAAGATTACTTCTAGACCTCAGTAATGTGTATCAACAGTTTGGATCACTGCCATCTAATGATAAATTCAATGTTATAATGTCAAATGACTTTCCACCTAGTGTGCAACACAATCTGTTCATGTACGTGTATCACTGTTTTCATCTACGAAAGGAACCCCCTGTCATTTTAACAGCTTGAACAGTATTTGCGGTATTATATTTGCTTGTACGTTTATATTGTATTGAGCATTTTTGCTGCTTCACTGCCGGTATTGAGTGTATGCAAAAAATCTTGGACTCGGGAAAATGGTAATGGGTGTAATGTGACACTGTGTTCAGTGTATCTAACATAAGATAATAGCTTTGCTTGTCCCATTTTTTATCTCGCCTTACGAAGTAAAGGGGAGATATTGTGAGGGGGGAAGAGGATGGCGTCGTCGGTGTCGGTGTCGGTGTCGGTGCCCCCTGCATGGAAATGATAAGGTTTTTGGTTTAGCAAATTAAAACAAAATCTAGAAAAATTAGAAAACAAAACCAAAAAAATATGGGGGGGGTGGGTATGCCACCTGGGGGTACTACCCTTGGGGTGCTCCAATGTTAAAATCCCTATGATAGAGTTTTGAGGTTTAGCTGAAGTGCACATGTACATCTGTACTTAGACAGTTTGTTGCAGTTGTCAGCTGTCATTGGATGATTATGAAACTTGGTACACATGTTTCTTATGATTAGAGGATGTACCTGTGCTATTTTGGAGAAGAAATATTAATTTGTCTCCAAATTATGGCACATGAATGAGTTTTCTGTTTAGATGAAATGTACATGTAGGCCTCTATATGTATACATGTACATGGTAAGTTTGCTGCAGTTGTCAGCTCTCATTGGATGATTACAAAACTTGGTACACATGTTTCTTATGATCAGAGAATGTACCTGTGCTATTTTTGAGATGAAATATTAATATTTCTACAAATTATGGCAAATGATAGAGTTTTGCGTTTAGCTGAAGTGCACATGTACATCTGTACACCACAGTTTGCTGCAGTTGTCAGCTGTCATTGAATGAATATGGAACTTGGTACACATGTTTCTTATGATTAGAAGATGTACCTGTGCTATTTAAGAGATGAAATATTAATTTTTGTTCAAATTTTGAGGGTTTTGTCTAAGTAATCTGCCAATACTAATGTACACCTGTACATGGGAAGTTTTCTGAAGCTGTCAGCTTTCATTGGATGAGTTTGACACTTGCTACCCAAGTTCAATGTGATTTGACGATGTGCAGGTGCTATTTAAGAAACATGACATTAAATATGAATTTTTGTCCTAATTATTGCAGTTTAGACTTTGTACCTTTCCATTGATAAGGTTTTTGTTGGGCAAAAATTTACATGTAGATCTGTATGTGGAAAGTTTGTTGAACCTTTCGTGGGATGATTATAATACTTGGTGGACATGTTTCATGTTTTCCTAGGTCACAGTTCTCCAGCAGTAATCCCACACGGGACTGACCTATCCAGCTGTATTCCCAAATGGCATTGGCCTATCCAGCAGTAATGCCACACGAGACTGACCTATCCAGCAGTAATCCCATACGGAACTCAACTATCCAGCAGTAATCCCAGACCGAACTGGTCTATCCAGCTGTAATCCCATTTGGGACTGGCCTATCCAGCAGTAATCTCACACAGGACTGACCTATCCAGCAGTAATCCCAAATAGCACTGGCCTATCCAGTAGTAATGCCACACGGGACTGACCTATCCAGCAGTAATCCCAGAACGGACTGGCCTATCCAGCAGTAATCCAACATGGGACTGGCCTATCCAGCAGTAATTCCACACGGGACTGGCCTATGCAGCAGTAATCTCACATGGGACTGACCTCTCCAGAAGTAATATGACACTGGACTGCAATGTGCAGCAGTAATCCCACATGACCTATCCAGCCATAATTCTACATGGGACTGACCTATTCCGCTGTGATCCCACACAGGTTTAGCCTATCCAGCAGTAATCCCACATGGGACTGGCCTCCTCAGCCATAATCCCACACAGGATTGCCGTATGCAGCAGTAATCCCACACGGGACTGCCTATGCAGCAGTAATCCCACACGGGACTGTCCTATCCAGCAGTAATCCCACTTGGGACAGGACTATCCAGCAGTAATCCCACAGGGGACTATCCATCACTAATAACATGGGACTGGTCCACCCAGCAGTAATCCTACACAGGACTGGCCTATCCAGCAGTAATCTCACATGGGACTGACCTATCCAGCAGTAATCTCACACTGGACTGCTCTATGCACCAGTAATCCGACGGCACTGACCTATCCATCCTACATGGGATTAACTTATATGCCAGTAATCCCACATGGGACTGATGGTATTGTCTGTACCAGATAATCCATTCCAGACATTATTGTCTGTACCACAATACCTATTCCATACGTTATTGTTTGCTCTATATGTATTATTTCAATACTGCTGCACCTTCGGCGGATGACCCCGCAAGGCGAGATGTTGGGGTTCTCAGAACGCTTGTTTATAAATATTGTGCACAGTAGGACCGGTACCGTTTGATGTACGAAATTGGCGCACCGAAGAATAGTGGTGTATTTTTGAACCTTCTTGAATGAAATACCGTCTTCAGTGGAATACGACCAATTAGTTTTTCTCGTGAAAGCATTGGTATGATAACTGATAACATTTCAGAATAAATTATAATATTTTGATAGAAGAGCGGATCTAAAAGGCACAATGTTAATGTGACAGACTCGTATACTGAGGACATGGAGACTAAGCAATAATCGTGAGTGAGAGTGACAGATCTGGATCAGATGGATCTGGTAAACGCCTATTTCTGAAAATCAACAGTGTTAGTCACCTTGAAGCAGCCTGCGTGCGACCGAATTTCATCCCGATCAGACCCTTTTGTATTCTGCAGTCATCCTAATGGGGAATAGGCATTTTACGTTGGAGCGATATGCAAGAGTTGGGGAAAATTGACGACGTTTGGCGACTAAAAACCAACCACTTACCCTACAGCAAAGCTTCCCTCGACATCTTACATTCAGATCCGTAACCTTAGTATTTCAACCGCGCTTTTATTTCAGATGTTAATGTAGAGACTATGAAGTATCCACACGGCCCCTAGCACCGACTCAACCGGAATTGGATACTCTAGTTCGGGAGCTGTGATGACAGATCAGCTCAAACAAATTAATCATCTGATGTTAATGGATGAGCACCGGGGACAACATATGTAAAAAAAATCCAAGACGGCCGCTTTGCTGACGTCACAGTGACGTCATTTTCAAAACGCCATTTTTTGGTGGATTTTTCAGTCATATTTTCCAAATTTTTTATTTATGCAATTTCTCCGCAAAAACTGCATGATAAATTAGTAAATATTTATGTGATATGAAATAAAATAGTTTCTGCCCACTTTTTATCGCGAAAAAGCAGATATTTAAAAAAAAATAAGACAAAAACATCAATTTTCTGGTACCCCCACGTGGCCGCCATGTTGAATTGTCCCATGATCCTCTACTCGGAGGATTATGCAATTAGGACCCCAATATGATAAACTATAAAGTCACGGAGTTTCAGCTCTCAATTTTTTGTCATTCCGGAGATATCGCAGAAATTTTGGTAGGGCGCCATTTCGCCCCCCGCCCCCCGCCCTCCAACCAGCAGGCAAGGTCGGGATAAGCAGTAATAAGAGGATGTCCAACATGTTATCGATAGTTTACATGGTTTTAGACCTGTAAAGTTGATTTTGACCTATTCTTGATAATGATTTACGGATTAGTTTGGATAAAGATCAGCATAGTTCTCACTTCACCGATATATCACTGATTATCGAAACAGCCGTTGTTCTGCGCGAGTAGCTCTCCCTAGAGTTGTTCCAGTTTCCGCGATGAATGGCGACACTTTCAGACAGCAGCAATACATGCAATTTAAATAATTTGTCATCGAAAACATCGATATTACCTAGACAGTTTGATGTGGAAAAAATCATCGGGATGGATTAAGCAGCACATCACTGCTACCGATGATTGTTTATAAATGTAATCGCTTGCGGCAAAATTTCTCTGATCCAAGGTCAAATCTGAACAGATCAAAGTGTATATATCTCCAGCTTCTTTCACGATATGTTCTCTTACAGATTTTTTTTTATCTTCACAGAAATATGATTCCGGATAACTTGATCGAAGTTTGCTTTTTGTCCGTAAGTACATTTCCGTTTCTGTGAATTCGTTATATGATAGTATTTTGTTCCCGTACTCCGATCTGTCAAAAGCCCTGTTTAACCAATTTGGCAAGCCCAATAATTCGCCTGTATCAAATCGACCATCCAGGATTTTACATTTTCTGGCAGGGCTTGACCCAAGGGTTTAGTTTCAGCCTCCTAACTCAAGGAGTACCAAAATCGATTAAGTGTGTGTGTGTGGGGGTGGGAGGGGGGGAGTGGTGGGTGGATGAAATGGCCCCTTCCCAGGCCTAGTCAGGTTCCAAAAAGCCCAGGCCAGATAGGGATTAGTAAAACTTCCCACGGGAATTATCGACACGCGTCATGCAGACATCTCGCTTGTTAGCATTTGCTTGATTATATAAGAAAAAATGAAGATTTCAATCAAAGCGTTTCATTTCAATGCCATGTATTTTGGACAGCCATAGTGTTCAGGTGAATTTTCACAAACAAAACCATGAACGGCATTCGATACGTTAAAGAAGAACCAACATGCATCTTATTTGGAATTCTGTACTTTATATTGAACCAGGCGATAAGGCTCCATTATCGACAGGAACTCAAAAAGGACGACGGCTGAGTGATGAATGTCCGATCTGACCCCTGTGATTTAGTTTAATAAGTCACTTGAATTTATTCCAATAAAGAATACTCGTCAGTGAAACGGGAAGGTGTTTGTACAAGGAACTTTGGAGACTGTTCAATGCTTTTCACATACGAAAAAAAACTGTTTAATTCACTGTTTTTATTTGACTTCCCAGAACTGTTTTAGTACGCCAAGACAGTTGCGCAGAATCATAATTTGTTTACCTAAAAACTGTCGAATAGATGTCAGAAAATATAATCTTCTCTGCCCTGTGCTCAGAATCTTTTTAACGAATTGTATGATAAATCATCCACTCTAGATATTTTTAAAAGTTTCGGCAAATTTAAATCACGGAAGGAAAACGTTCTATTTTAATGCTCTCATTATCTCATGGCATTTAATTATTTGCATCTCGATTATTCATGTATGTATCCTTATTTTGTCTAGATCAATTTCTTTTATAGACATTCCCTTATGGCATTCAATTCATGAGAACCTGTTTTCTTCAATTGCATCTTGTATATTCAGGTACATATCTTAATTTAGTTGTTATATTTCTGTTATCAGTTCCGTAACTGGGCTCTCTGGCCTCTATGAACTTGAATATAAATATATAAATAAATAAATTAAATAAATATGAAATAATAATAAAAAAACACAAGCACCATGACATTTATAAGGCAACTTCGCCCATAAAGTATTCCGGCCTCAATCTGTTAGCAACAAGACCCGAAGCACGGGATATTCTTGCAAAAAGGGAGCGGACCCACACGTGTACATCAGTTTCATCTCTTTAGTCTCTGATGGTACAGCTTTAGCACTGGCTATTCCTTTCTAATAGCACACAGAGCCAACATAGACAGGGATTAAAGCCCCAAATTTAAGTAGAGGAGAAACCAACAACCACTATGCACTATAGTGCTGCACGTACAAGCGCGAATTTGGCAAGTCATTATTCTGTCAGTGTAATTGCTGATTGTGACTGCGCGTTTTTGCATTTTTCAAAAAGGATCTCACGTATGCTCAGAGAACAGACACGACATACAGATGCTCGTTTTCCATGATATTAGTACCGCTGACAGGCTACCATTAACACTTTCCAAGCTGACCTTCCACTGATCCATCATTTCATATTACCTCTCGCTACTGGTTCTAACGTTCACCACCAGTAACTGAACCTTAACCCTATCAGATCCTGGCCGATCATTGGGATCATTTCGCCCCTCCCCGCTATTTATTTCGTTTCCCCTTGGAGTAAAGGTCTGAAACGTTTCATATAATATATCTGGGTCACACTCTACAAAAAACTATAGGAAAATTCAGAATGACTGCCTTGACGGTGGCGTTTCGCCCCCATTTTTTTGCCCCTATTTTTTAAATTGATTTTCCAATTGTTTTATTTTTCGACATTTCCTCTAGGAATTCTAATCAATATGATAGAGAATAATTTAGTTCTCGAAAAATAAATATTTTAGACAAGACTAATAAAGAGAAAAGACCGAAAAACAACTATCTGAGGACATTTCATGGCCGCCATTTTCATTTTTTTCCATGATCCTTCGCACCTAGTCTGCAAATAGTATCAAAATAACGCCAATAAGATTCGCGGAACAGTAAGACAAATTCAGCTTTCTTGTTGTCTTCGAAGAAAAGTTTGGTAAGGGGGACATAGTACTTTATCAACCACCCCTGGTCAGATAGGTTTAACAGAGCTTACGGTAATATCCTGCCCATTCCAGGCGATTCCCATTACCGACGAAAGGGCAAAGCCACTCAAAGGTCCGTTATACGTCTAAAAGCTCAAACGTGCTGGTTGTCCCCAGAAATAATGGAACATCGGTACCTATCACTGCACATAAACCGATATTAACTGTTGGAGGCAGGCCGACATTAAATGTTGTTGGAGGTCGTTTATCGTTGGAATCAGTAGAGATATATTTGAATAAGAAGGGTGAATAAAGCTGATATCGGACCTGCCACCTGCATATGAGCCTGTACCGGTATCTGACAGTTACATTTAGTCTGCTCTTACGGGAATCTCATAATCCAGCTGCGGTCCCTAGTTTATGCCAACTTCTACTAGATCTTAGACTTTTCTTTATCACTTGCAGATGAAAACAGAGGCAGTGCGGACAGGGACTGTTGAGTATATTGAGACGGGTCTACTCTCTCTTAATATATCCAATTTATCTTCGACGGAGGACTTCAGTAACCATCCAGAGACAACGAATGGCAGTAAGAAAACGTTGTTGTGAGACGACAAACAGCGAATTTCTGCAAAATATGATAGTACATTAAATTTTCGATATTTTTCGACACCAATGATAATTGATTATTGAGACAAAGAATTCGTTGTACCGAACGTGTATGCTACTATATGTTTTCGGGATTAAATATCGTCAACCAGATACGTATGAATCTTAATGGCCAAATCAATTGGATATAAATCAAAGCAATGAATGATTACAAATTTCATGTACATGTATAGACTTCAGTCTTTCTGGGTTTTCTTCTGATTTGCAGATCAAAATATCTCTGCAGAAAATCTTTCTCTTGAGATTAAAAAAGTCCATGGCACCAATATGATCGGGCTGGTGACCACCTCTATTATGTTTGGCTGTGTTATATCAGCAGTGGGAATAGAAGCGAGGCCACTCCTTCAGCTTTTTTCAGCTCTACAAGCTGTCAGTTTCAAATTAATTTCCATCTTTATATGGTAAGTCAAGACGTAAGTTTATTTTAGCATACCTCATTCTCGCTGGCCTAGGTTGATATTTTCCATGACCACCTTATCAAATATTCATGGTGAAGCTCTTTAAGTTCATTCTAACATGCATCAAAATGATAATTTTCTTCACAAATTCAAAAAAGCACACTGACAATAATTCTTCAAATATCTTTTGAATTTGTTTGGAAAATTTAGAATGAACTTAATGAGCTTCTCCGTAAATAATGTTACACGATGATAACCGGAGTCCAAAGCTGGCCTACGGTTTATTTAGGTTCACTCGCTCAAATATAGAAGATTATACACACTACAAAAGTTTGTTTTTGCAAAAAAAATCCATTATTTTCACAAATAAGGTTACCAAAGGCATTATTTTGGAAATTCTACGGGTTATGGGATTTTAAATACTGAATATGCATCAACAAGTGTCTAGGCGATTAATATTTTATTGAAAAGGTGTAACTATTTGAGTATTGAAAACCCAACGCTTGATTTCTGGCAGATGTGATAATTATATTTCTGATTATAATAAAGGAAAGTCAAAATAGTATCCTAAATAGAAGATATGGTACTATTTGTCTATCCAATTTCTCTGGATCAGTGCCTGACATCAACAGATTTGTACCAAACTAAACAAAGCTTTGAAGTAGAATATCTCGGCAACCATTGAGAATATTTTGATGAATCGAATGCTTAAATATAAGTAAAAATGGCAATCAGGCTTATCTTTATCAGCATATGGGGACCTCCTTAAGATAGCAATTTGGCCCATCCTCTGCTCAACGTTATAAGAATTATCGCTAAGCAGCAACGTTATTATCTTTTTGATCGTTGTTTGATGACATAAAATAAAAATACTTTTTTTTCATTTCACAGGACTTCCCCTGTTGGCATAACTTTTCTCATAGCGGCACAACTGGCACAAATTGACGACATGTCTGGCAAGTTTCAGGACCTGGCGATATTTTCTGCCACGGTCTTAGGTGGACATCTTTTGCACGTGTTAGTCGTTCTGCCTGCTATTTACTTTATATTGGTGCGGAAAAATCCGTTCAAGTTCCTTCAAGGAATAATTCCAGCTGCTGTTTTTGCGTTCGGATCCGCTTCCAGGTTAGTCTGATAAACGCTGATGTGAGTTGAGTTACCATTGAACACGTCCATATTTCAGCCATGCTGGCGAGATGCAGGCGCGGTGGTACCAGTTCAGTGTTGTGGACGAGGGGAGGGGGATCACTGAAGAGACCCCGCAAATGGGAATCCCCTGCAGTAAACCGGAGATATAGGGGACATTTTGAAATTCTAGGTTTCATTTTTCGCTCTTTGGCGCATTTTAGGCATTATTAGACATTAAATGTATTATAAACTCCTATTATTAAGTCTCCCAGAAAGCTACAGAAGAAAAATAGACTAGATATTTATTTCAGATTGTAGGTCTTCCCGTTAGCTTTTGTGTTCATTATTTGAATGTTCGTTGGTATTTGTATATAACTACGGAATATACTCTAATTCCGTTTGTAACACGAGAGCAAGAAATAATTCTATATTTCGTCTATCGATACGGCGACTACCGTAGTTATTCAAAAGCAAGAGGGAGAGAGAAAGAGAGCTAGAGAGAGGGAATAAAATTTAATGTCGCACTAAGCAATATTTCAGTTATATAGCGACTATTCCTATGAAGTAGGCTCTCATTTGCAAATTGTCAGGTAGTCAGTGAGTCCATCCGAATCCTTTCGTCGGCAAAACAAGGAGACCCGTTGAGATTAGAACCTTGATTTTTGGCATGAACATGCATTAGGGGACTGTTTCCAGCAAGTTCTGAGCTGAGCTACTTTTGATGAAAATTTGACCTACTTAAGTGACCTATAGCATTACGCTTGGACCCTCATGTAATCTAGG